>PVHX01014618.1:0-49751 GCA_004024805.1 Geosciurus inauris | reverse complement strand
GGTGGGGCCCAGTGAGAGGAAGTGATGTCACTGGGTGTACCCTTGAGGGGGCGCTGGAGCCCCCTTCCTGGCTTGCTTCCCGGCCTCCTCTGCACCATGATGAACGATGCCGCACCACGGGCCCAGGGCAATAGAGCAAGTGGCCGTGGACAGCAGCCTCTGAAGCCAGGAGCCAGGATCAATCTTTCCTCTTTTTAAATTGAATATCTCGGGTGTTTTGTTACAGTACGGGAAGCCTCAGCTGCTCCTGAGGCTGAGGCAGGAGGATCTCAAGTTCCTGGCCAGCCTCAGCAACTGAGGGAGACCCTGTGTCAAAATAAAAATTGTAAAGGGGGCTGGGGATGTGGTCAGTGCTTGCCCAGCATGCAAGGGCCCTGGGTTCAATCCCTGGAAGGAAGGAAGGAAGGAAGGAAGGAAGGAAGGAAGGAAGGAAGGAAGGAAGAAGAGAGAGATGTCTCTTGTCAAACCCACAGTAAGAACACAAGTTATCAACATCAGAATGAAGGAGCCATCACTATGGACCCACAGGCACGACGGGGAGAGAGCAACAGAACAGCTCTGCATGCACATTCAGCAACATGGGGAAGTGAATTATTTTCTTAAGAAGCACATAAGCCTGTAATCCCAGCACTGTGGGAGGCTGGGACAGGAGAATCGCGAGTTCAAAGCCAGCCTCAGCAACGGTGAGGTGCTAAGCAACTCAGTGAGACCCTGTCTCTACATAAAACACAAAATAGGGCTGGGGATGTGGCTCAGTGGTCGAGTGCCCCTGAGTTCAATCCCCAGTGCCAAAAAAAAAAAAAAAGAAGCACATACTTTACCCAAACCAACACAAGAGGAAAGAGAACCTAAAGAGTCCTGTATTTATTAAATAAGTTGAATTTTAGTTTGAAAATTTATGAAAAAGAAAAATTTAGGCCAGAAAGAGTCATTGGAACATGAGGAACAGGAAAAGAGTAGAGAAACCGAGCAACATCAGAAGTAGGTCCTTTGAAGGGAGCATCATTTGTCTCCTTTCCTCTCGCCTGAGTCGTAAAGGCAGTGTGCACTACCTTGCCTTAAGTCCTGGCCTTCAGGGAAAAGCCCCTGGGCTTTGTCCATACAGTGTTTACTCGTCAATGTGTTAGACAAGCGTGACACCCATTGGTGACAAAAAAAAAAAAAAGGCATTTAAAAGCAGGTAATATAAACTGGGCGCGGTGGCTCACGCTTGTAATCCCAGCACTGTGGGAGGCTGAGACAGGAGAATCGCGAGTTCAAAGCCAGCCTCAGCAATGGCGAGGTGCTAAGCAACTCAGTGAGACCCTGTCTCTACATAAAACAGAAAATAGGGCTGGGGGTGTGGCTCGGTGGTCGAGTGCTCCTGAGTTTGATCTCCAGTTCCAAAAAAATAAAAATTGGATTATTCATGTCTTCAGTGGACGGTGGGTAGTGGGACGCAGAGGGAAGGAAGAGTGGCTGGACGCATGGGCAGATGAGGAGTGTGGGTGGATGGAACAGCAGGGGACTGACCCCAGACGCTGCAATGGCTGTGACGCGGTAGCAGCTACTGAGCTCTTCCCGTCTGCAAACACCAGGCCGTATTCCACCACAAGGTCAGGGTTGACCCTCCAACAAGGCATCATTCCCTCCCTCCAGAGGAGGGGGAAGCTGAGGGGCAGAGACACACCGCCTGGCGGATCCAAGCCTGGAGCTCCTGGCGTAGACCAAAGATGGCTGCACCGCTCTCTGCCACTCAACTGCCTGGCCGTGCGGTGGAAGCTGGGAGCGGGCACCCCGGGCACTTGCCCGTCAGCACGTTGTGGAACCAGTGCGCTCAACAAGGGCTCCTCGGGGCTGGCTTTGTGTGGAGCCTTGTGCCAGGTGTCGGGGCTCAGCCTTGAGCAGCAGGACGGATGGACGCCAGGGGTGTGAATCACCCCTCCCTGCCCTGGCCTCAGTGGGGGCTGCAGAACCGGCTTCTGCTGTTCTGATGTCCCACCCTACACCCACCCTACACTCAGCCCTAGGTCCTCAAGATTCTGTAAGCAGTGACAGGTAGCAGGAGTGGGTGACTGGCCCCAGGAGGGGAAGAAAGTGTGGGAGACGCCAGGGTCTGAGAGATGTCAGCTCTGGTCTCAATCTCAGGCCAGGAGGGAGGAAGGGCTCCCTCCCACCCCGCCGCCCCCCTGTGTGCTTGCAGGGTATGCTCACATTATCTGCAGGCTCAGCTGCCACCGAGCCGGGCATTCCACTGTCCTGCGGGTCCTCAGGCTACCTGTAGTCCCCCGCCTGTTTCCCCAGCTCTCAGTAAAGACGTGTGTGCAGTCCTTCATTCCCCGCCTCCCACGCTCCCCTGGCCAGGGGGCGACAAGGCAGCACGGCTCCTGTGGCCTGAGGCCCCAGAGTCTTCCATTTGTTTGGAAGGGGAGGTGGGGTGGACACGTCTCACCCCGTGTGGCCCAGAGTCCTGCGTGTGGACACTGGGAGCCCAGGCACTGCACCTTCCTGGCACAGAGCACCAGCCTCCCTCGCTCCTCGCTCCGTTGGCACTCAGGCTCCAGAGGCTGGGCCACTGCCGCCCAGGGCTCTCACGGAGGCCGGTTGCCATGGTCACACTCGTCTGGCGCTGAGCCAACCTGTGCCTGGGAAGTTCACTGCCGCAGATGCACACACAGGCTCCCTCTGCCTCAGCGTGCGTGGAGCCTCACAGAGAGCGCCTACCGAGCACCTGCTGTGTGCCAGAGTCCAGGGCGCCCCACACCAGGCCCGCCATCCCACCGATCTCCAAGTCAGCCTGTGAGGCCCGCTACACTGGCTCAGGGAGGCTGGCCAACTCGGGCCGACTAGAGGTGTGCCTGGGGTCAGGGATGATGCCTGCTGACTCCCACGGTCACTACCATTCCCTGTACCAGGGCTGCTGTCTCACTGCCTTTCTGCCTGGAAACCTGGACCCAGGCCAGCTTAGAAGAAGGCCAGGGACTCTAGGGTCCTGGACATAGACCCTGCTTCCCCAACCGTGTGATGTGGGGAGAGATGCCCCACTCCTACCCTGGCCACCACAGAATGAGAGAACTTTCTGGGCAGGTGGTCTGCACACCATCAAGTGCCTCAGAGCCACCAGAGGACCCCGACAGCAGCTCCCTCCAAAGGTTCAGGCAGAGCTGATGGTTCCTGGCTCTGTTGATCTCAAAGGGCTCCAAGCATCCCTGGCCTCGTCCCTGGAGGCCTCGTCAGGACTCTGATCACGCAGCCCTTCTAGTTCAGGTCTCCTTGCCCCCTGGAGTATGCCTTATGTGAGGGCCAGCACCTGTCTGTCACGTCTCCAGAATCCCAAGCCTGGTATGATTCTGGGGACAGAGGGAGCACTAAGGGAACTGTTGGGGTTTCTGGGTTTTGTTTTTGATTCTTTTTCTTTTTGGTACTGGGGATTGAACTCAGGGGCACTTGACCACTGAGCCACATCCCCAGCCCTATTTTGTGTTTTATGTAGAGACAGGGTCTCACTGAGTTGCTTAGCACCTCACCGTTGCTGAGGCTGGCTTTGAACTCGCGATCCTCGTGTCTCAGCCTCCCAACATGCTGGGATTACAGGTGTGCACCAGCTGTTTTTGATTCTTTTTGAAGAGATAGGACCTCACTGTGCTGCTCAGGATGGACAGCTCCCAGGTTCCAGCCACCTTCCTGCCTCAGCCTCCTGAGGAGCTGGGACCACAGCTGTGTACCCCCTGCTGCCTTGATGGATTGTGGCTGGATAGAGAATGCTGACTGAATGCCTGAGGCTGGCTGGCTGTGTGCCCAGTGGCATCCCTGGAACACGCTGCTGCGGTCAGGCCGGGTTCATCCTCTCTGCAACTCTATTGGAATTTGGTCCTTGATGTACTGAGGGGCAGGGGGACCTTGACGAGAACAGGTATGAAGGGGGTTGATACAGTTCGTGTGCAGCTGGGACGGTTGCTGCCTGTTGGAGCAGCTTGCTAGGAGGCAGGGCTGCCCCTGATGTCCTCTCCCACATGCCCCCACTTGCCCTTTCTCTTTCCACTGTGAGTTGAAGTGGCAGGAGGCCTTGGCCAGATGTGACCACCTGATCCTGGACTTCAAGCCTCCAGAACCGCCAGCCAGATGAACTTCAGTCCTCTAGATCTCTGTAACTAATTTTTTTTTTTTTTTTTGGTACTGGGGATTGAACCCAGGGGTGCTCTATCTCTGAGCTACACTCTCAGCCCTTCGTATTTTTTATTTTGAGAAAAGGTCTCAGTGGCTGCAACTGGCCTGGAACTTGTGACCCCCTGCTTCAGCCTCCCAGGTCGCTGGGGGCTCAGGCGTGCACCATGGTGTCTGGTTCCACAGATCCTTTTATAGACACAGCAGACTGACGAGGACGCAGACCCACAGCGATGCTTAGCAGAGATCACCACAGAATGGCAGCCTGGAGCATCATGTTGTGCCATGAAGCAGGGAATCACTCGGGGAGGAGAGCAAGTCACAGGGACCCAGGAGCCAGCCTGGAGAGCACCCAGTGGCCAAGACCAGACCCATCTGAGCAAAGATGAAATAAATAACAGAATTGGGTTATGACCCTAAGTAACAAAGACATTAGTCCACACGGAAGGAAAAGAAATGCCTGCACATGTAAGTGGGGGAGGAAGGACAACTCTGCCTCACAGAGGCTCACAGAGAGCATGTGTGGTCACTGTCCCTCCAAGAGGTGGCCCAAGCCCTCTCCCCTGGGGTGGAGTGGGAAGAGTTCAGCCAACCCGGGTCTCCAGAACACCTCGCCAGCTCCTCTCAAAGCCATCGGTCCTGATGACAAGACTGGCGAGCGGTGCCGGGCTGGATTCTGACCAGAGGAAGGACACTTGGGGACGGCGATGGAGTCCTGATACATTCCAAGTTTAGTTAATGGCAAAGTACCAGTGCCAGTCTCTTTTAAAAAATGATCGAATACATGCTATTTAATATACACCTAGATACATACTATTTAAAGTGTGTAACACGAATTTTAGAAATATTTTTAAAAGTGTTAATCAATGCATAGTAATTGCACATATCTACGAGACACAGCGTGACATTTCAACATGTGTACACAGTGGGCAGGACAGGAGACTGGCATGTCCGCCACCTCAAGCATTCATCATTTCTAAGTCTTGGGAACCCCCAAGCCCCTGCCTGCCTATTGAAGTGCGCGGCACCTCAGCTGCTCTGCCGTGCCATGAACATCACAAGCTGCGCCTCCTGCCGGCACAGTGGTGCACATCTGTAATCCAGCGCCCGGGGACGCCGAGGCCAAGGACTGCAAGTTCAGCAATTTAGCAAAACTGGGGGTGTGGCTCAGTGGTTAAGCGCCCCAGGGTTCAATCCTTGGTACAAAAAAAAAAAAAAGTAAAGAAGCAGCTCTTGCTGTCCAGCTGCACCTGGGCCTGCTGCCCTCACCTCTCCCACCGCCAGCAAGGTGTCCATACGCGCGGTGAGATGGATGCTGGTCAAGCACACTAGCCATCCTTGGGCCGCTGCCCCCTTTCTTGTGTGGCACGCCCCCCAACTCTACCCCAGGTGACTTCCAGCATGCGGCGCACCCTTGTCAGCCGAGGTCCTCCTGCTGCTCCTAGCCCTGGACTGCCCACGCATGTCACCTACAACTCTGTCCCCTGGGCCTATGTCCCTCCAGTGTCCTTGCTCCTGGCCACGTGGTCCTACACCTGCTCCTGGGTGTGTTTCTGTGTATTTGACTTTTTTTTTTTTAAGATTCTGCACTCAAGTGAGACCACAGGGTGTCTCTTTCTGGGCCCGACTTCTTGCCCTCTGCCACATGTCCCCCAGGCTCATCCAGGCTGTCACGAAAGGCGGGGGCTGAGTGATATCCCGGGGCTACTCACACACTCAGCTCGGCTCAGTGATTTCTGTGTCTCATCACTGCAGATGGACGGACGCCTGGGCAGACTCCCCGGCTCTGGGCAGAGTGCAGGTGTCTCTCCAGGCACTGGTTTCGTTCCACCTGGATATTTACCAGGAGGAGGGACTGCTGGATGGTAGCACAGGTCTATTTCTAGATGGGTTTTGTTTATTTGTTTCTGTTTTGTTTTGATTTTTGGTACTGGGGACTGAACCAGGGCCCTCTACCACGAAGCCACACCCTCAGCCCTTTTTATTTTATTTTTAGACAGGGCCTCCTAAGTAGACTAGGCTGGCCTCGGACTTGCTATCCTCCTGCCTCTGCCTCCCAAGTCTCCGGGGTCACCCCGGCTCCTGACCCCTTGGACCTGTATATGGCCATGAATCTCAGTGGGGAGGGTGGCTCCCTCGTGACTTAATCACCCCGGCAACTCTGCTTCTCATTCTGTCACCTGGGGGCAGCTTTCAGCCTGTGCACTGGGGAGCACAGATTGGTGACGGGGGCACCTCTTGCACCTCTGTTGGTCATTCTTACATCTTCTCTGGAGAAATGCCCTTTCAGGTTCTTTGTTCACTTTTTAATCAGATTTTTTTTTTTGTAAATTTGTATTTTTTAATTTTTGTGGTGCTGGGGAGGATTTTTCTGGTTTTGTTTGACATTGAGTTGTGTGAGTTCCTTCTGTATTTTGGGTATCCCTCTCTTACCAAATATGAGGTTTGCAAATATGTCCTCCAAGTCTGCAGGCTGGCTCTTCATCCTGTTGACGTTTCCTCCAGCGGGTAGAAGCCTTTTAGTGGAACGACTCGCCTGCTGGTTTTTGCCTTTGTGGTCTGAGTGCTTTCTCCATGCTGGGACTGAACCAGGGCCTCAGCTAGGCAGTGCTCTGTTACCACCACCACCTGGCCCTTGTGGCCTGAGCTTTGGATGCACCGTCCAGAAGGTCATTGCCAAGGCCAATGTCAGGAGACTTTCTTCCTTTCTAGGATTTTTAT
Source organism: Geosciurus inauris (assembly GCA_004024805.1). Lineage (NCBI taxonomy): Eukaryota > Metazoa > Chordata > Mammalia > Rodentia > Sciuridae > Geosciurus > Geosciurus inauris. The sequence goes on along the minus strand of PVHX01014618.1, from coordinate 42,887 downwards.
TTTTATTTTTAATTTTTAGTTGTTGATGGACCTTATTATTTATTTGTTTGTTTGTTTATATGTGGTGCTGAAAATCGAACCCAGTGCATCACCCATGCCAGGCAAGCGCTCTACCACTGAGCCACCACCCCAGCCCTCTAGGATTTATTAAAAATTTTTTTGGGGGGCTGGGGTGGTGGCTCAGTGGTAGAGCGCTTGCCTAGCATGCGTGAGTCACTGGGTTCGATCCTCAGCACCACATATAAATAAATAAAAAATAAAGGTCCATCAACAACTAAAAAAAATTTGGTTGTTGATGGACCTTTATTTAATTAATTTATTAATATGTGGTGCTGAGGATCAAACCCAGTGCCTCACACATGCTAGGCAAGCGCTCTACCACTGAGCCACAACCCCAGCCCAGCCCTCTAGGATTTTAACAGTTTCAAGTCTTATGTTTGTGTCTTTAATCCAGTTGAGTCGAGTTTTGTGTGTGTGTAAGATGATGGTCCAATTTCATTCATTTGGATGTGGCATCTACCTTTCCCATCATTTTTTGATACGCTGACTGCATGCTTGGGCTTATTTCTGGGTTTGCAATTCTGTTCCATTGGTCTGTGAGACTCTTATTATGCCAAGACCATACTGTTTTGATTACTATAGCTTTCTAATATAATTTGAAGTCAGGCCATACATCATGACCAAGGGAGATTTATCCCTGAGATGCAAGGTTGGTCCAAACATCTGCAGACCAATCAGTGTAATATCCCACACTAACATGATGAAAGATAAACCCCACGATAACCCCATAAATGCAGAAGAAGTATTTGACAGAGTTTAACATCCTGTCTTGATAAAAAGTCTTAACAATTTAGGTATAGAACACAATCTCCTAAACATGATAAAGGCCATTTATGAAAAACCCATAGTCAACAAAAAGGAAAATTGAAAGCTTTTACTTTAAAATCAGGAATAAAGGGCTCTATCAGTGATAGAGCGCTTGCCTGGCACGTGTGAGGCACTGGGTTTGATCCTCAAAACCACATAAAAATAAATAAAATAAAATCAGGAATAAGAAAAAGATGTCCATTCTCATCACTTCTATCTAATATAGTTAGTTCTAAAAGCATTAGCAAAAGCAGTCAGACAAGAAAAAGAAATAGAGGGCATCCAATTGAAAATAAAATCTTTCTTTTATTCTGTGTGTGTCTGTGTGTGTGGTGTGTAGTGCACACATGCCAGACAAGTGTGCCACCACTGAGCCACATCCCCAGCCCAAGGCATCCAAATTGGAAAGGAAGAAGTAAAGTTATTCTTTTGCATATAATAAGATCATATATGTAGAAAACCTTAAAAACTCCAGAAAAAAAAAACTATTAGAACCAGCAAATGAATTCAGTAAATTTGCAGGAATCAAAATGAACATATAAAAATCAGTTGCATTTCTTTTATTTATTTATTTATTTGGTATTGGGGATTGAACTCAGGGGCACTCAACCACTGAGCCACATCCCCAGCCCTATTTTGTGTTTTATGTAGAGACAGGGTCTCACTGAGTTGCTTAGCGCCTCGCCCTTGCTGGGGCTGACTTTGAACTTGGGATTCTCCTGTCTCAGCCTCCCTAAGTGCTGGGATTACAGGCTTGCGCCACCGTGCCCAGCTAGTTGCATTTCTTTATAATAATGGACATCCAAAAAAGGAATAAAGAAAATTTCATTTACAAAAGCATCAAAATCAATAAATTTACTTACGAGCAAATTTAACCAAGAACATAAAAGATCTACACACGGAAAACTAGAAAACACTCTTGAGGAATTTAAAGACATAAATAAATAAAAAGTATTCCATGTTCTTAGAATGAAGGATTTAATATTTTTTAAATGTCCATTCTATCCAAAGTGATCTACCAATTGAACACAATCCCTATCAAATGGCATTTTCCACAGAAATAGAAAAAAAGCTCTAAAATGTATATGAAGCACAAATGACTCAGAACAGCCAAAGCAGTCTTGTGAGGACAGAGCAGCGAGGAGGCATCACACTGCCTGGTTCCCGCACCGGCTTTTGAGTGTGATGAGGACGCCTCCAGGGGCCGAGGTCTAAGCTGTCACCATGGAGGAAGCTGGGTGAGGAGGGTCCACAGGAGCTTCCCTAATACCTTTGTAACTTTGCTGTAAACATAAAACCATTTCAAAATTAAAGAAAAATTCTAAAGAATTGGGAACATGACCCTTGTCTGGCCAGGAGAGCATCTCACAGGTCTTTCGCTCATTGCAAGGTGGAGCACTTTAGTGCACCCTAGAGCATCCATTCTCCATCCTCTGTCACAGTTGACATCACTGCCCAGATGGCCTGGGGCACAGGTGGGGACTGAGGGGGCCAGGCGCTCAGAAAGACCAGCAGGGCTACAGCCCCTTCTGCTATGTTGCCCCAGCCCTGTGACGTTCTGGGGTCACCATGGTTATTTATACGTGGTCTCCACTCTCACCTGTGCCTCGACCTGGAGTCCAAGCATTTTCCTGGTCTCCGAGTCTCCTGGTCTCTGAGTTTTGTGGGCCCAAAGCAGGGGAACCTAATGGCAACGCCATGGATATTGGTGCAGTCTGGTCCCTGCCGGCTCTGACACCGACTGCCACACATCTCCTCTCAGCTGCACTTCCTCATGGAAGGGTGGAACCGTGACAACTCCACCATGCTGACTGCACACGTCCAGGTGGCCAGGGCGAGTAGAGAAGTGCCATCTGGGCATGGTGCTCTAGTCCTGCTTGCAAGGTGGGGATAGGAATGGGAAGGGGAGCCAGACGTGCGGCCTCGCCCCTCATGCTCCCTCCCACACGCCTGCACTGTTCCATCCCAGGGCTGCAGGAAGTGGCCCCCGGTGCATCTCTTGCTCGTGCACATACAATCTCATCTTCCTGATTATTTCAGAGAGTCTTTGATTCATCGTCATTCCCTCCATCCCGAAAATACAGAGACGCACCGCGGGGCCATAAAGCAATGTGAGCAACCATGTCTTTTCCCACTAAGCAAAGGTACTGAAAACTGTTTGACTAAGACTTAAAATATCAATTCCAAGTGCTTTGAAGTCTCCTAAAATCGGCAGTTACCCAGTGAACAAGCCATGCCTTCACACCACCCTGGACTCCATCTGCCCCTGGGTCCATCCTGGCCTGGCACACACACCTGGCAGGTGGAAAGCAAGCCTCTACACCTGGTGTGCTGTACACTGGGAAGGAGAGGCAGACTCAGTGCAGAGCCAGCCACAGCCCGCGGGGCCAAGCCTGGGGCAGTCGCAGACTCCTGCCTGTGGACACGTGTGCAGCAGGCCGTCCGCAAGGGATGGGTGCAGCTGTGCCCGTGAGACCTGCAGTGGGAGGGGCCAGCCCTTCTTGTCCCCAGGGGAGATGAGCAGCAAGAGCAGGCATTTTCTGTGTCCTTTAATGACTTTAAAGTCACCCATTCTCCTATTACATTCACAGTTACCCTTAAAACTTTGAAGGCATACTTCCTTGAAGATAAAAGTGACTCTCCCATTTTCCTGAGTGTAGAGAGAATTTAGAATGTGAAACTATCATCCCCTCTCTACCTCATCTTACTTGTTAGACCAGTTGGGTTTAACGTCAGCTGCAGTAGAAAGCCAAAGTAACATGCCACAAACAAAACGGCTCTTCATCCCACCCATGGAAACAAAGTCCCAGGGGAAGGAGCTGGCCAGCGAGGTCCTCCTGTTCAAGTGATGAGCACTGTTCTGATGGTGGCCCTCTGGCCCACCCAGCAGCACAGGGAGGAGAAAATGAAGGATACTTCCCAGAAGGCACTGGGCCTCCTCCCCGCTCTTGGACACCTCCAGTTGCAAGAGAGGCTGAGAAATGTGATCGTCATCTGGGGAAGCCTCTTGTCCAGTACAGATAGATCAGAGGTTCGATGACCAAGGAGGGGGACCATGACTATTTGGGGTTGTGTTAGTCAGTTTTCCATTACTGTAATGAAATACCTGAGATCATAGGTTTATAGACAGGAAAGGTTTATTTTGGCTCATGGTTCTGGAGTTCAGTCCATGGTTGGGTTCAGTCCCCTGGCAAGGCATCACATGACAGCAGGGACCCGATGGCGGAGCAAGCCACTTGCCTCACAGAGGCCAGGAAGCAGAAGAGGGATGAGAAGGGGCAAGGGTCCCAGCATCCCTTCAAGGCATGTCCCGGTGACCTAACTCCTGCCCACCAGGCCCCACCCACCTGGTGAAGGCTCCACCACCACCCAACAGCACCAAGCCACAGAAAAAGCCTTTAACATTGGGCCTCTGAGGACCTCACACCAGACCCACAGCACAGCAGGGTCACCCTGCAGTTCACCTGGCGCGGGCGGCGGGGCACTCAGCTGCAGAAGGCCGCAGTTCCCGATGTCCTGCTCCTCGCAGCTTCTCATTCTAGGTCCTTTTTTCTTTCTGGTTCTGGGCATTGAGTCCAGATGCACTGAACCCTGAGCCATGTCCCCAGCCCTTTTCATTTTGAGACAGGGTCTCGCTAAGTTGCTGAGGCTGGCCTTGAACTTGTGCCCCTCCTGCCTCAGCCTCCTGAGTCTCTGGGATCACAGGTGAGGGCACCGTGCCCGACTGCCATGCACATCCACGTGCTGGTGTTTGAAGGCCTGCCTCGGCTCTCTTCAGTGTCACCTGGATGGGGCTGCTGGGTCATGCGGTACCTCACTGTTGGACTCCTCAGAACTGGCCCCTCCGTTCTGCGGCAGCCGTCTGTCACATTCCGGCTAGTGATGTCCAAACCTCCATGTGTCTGTCATCTTTCTAGATGTGTCCACCCAAGTCCTGCTCGCTCTTAAGCCAGCTTGCTCATCTCCTTTGCCACTGAGCTGTGTGAGGCTTTTATATGTTCTGGGCACTAAGTCTTTATTTATTCACTTATTTGCTTTGCCATGGTCAGCACTCTGCACTGACTACCTTCCCGGTCCTACTTTCCTGATACCGTCCTTTTTTTTTTTTTTAAACAAGCTTTATTTTATTTATTTATGTATGTATTTTGTATGTGGTGCTGAGGATCGAACCCAGTGCCTCACGCATGAGGGGCAAGCGCTCTACCACTGAGCCATGACCCCAGCCCCCCTGATACCATCCTTTGATGTACAAAGGTATTCATTTTTTTTCTTTTTTTTTTTGCCATTTATTTATTTATTTTTATTTTATTCATTTATTTTTTCAAAGGTATTCATTTTGATGAAGCTGAATGAGCCATCCCCCCCCCCCACACACACACACTGGCTTTTTCCTTACTATTTTAGGATTCACTGCTAAAACCAAGGTCTTACAGGTTTACCCCTATGTTTTCTTATCTTTACGTCTTCCATCCATTTTGAGTTAATTTTTGTATATGGTATGAAATTGGGGTGCACTCTGTTTTGGGGTTGAAGCCAGGACCTCAAGCACACTGCGAGCAAGCGCACTCCCTGAGCACTGAACTACCCTAGACCCCTAGTGCCCACCCCCTAGGACATTCTTTTGCACATAGATGTCCTGCTGTCCCAGCACCACCTGTTGAAGTGACCCCTTTGTCCCACTGACTGGCCGTGGCATCCTGGCTGATGTCCATCCACCACTGCTGGTTCGTGGTTTCTCAGGAATTCCCACTTCTATCCTGTGGGTCTGCATATCTGCATCTGCACTTCCCTCACTGTTCTGCTCTCCGGAACTGCAGTTTTGAACCCAGGAAGTGATGAGTCCTTTTCAAGGCTGGTCTGGTCATTTCCCTACGAACTTTAGGGTCAGCTTGTCTGTGTCTTCAGAAAAGGCACCTGGAGTCCTCATAGAAATCGCATCAGATCTGTGGATCATGCTGGGTGCTGCTGCCACATCCATCACATAGCGTCTTCCAATCCATGCACACAGAAGGCCTTCCCGCTTATTTAGGTCATTTCTGATACTCATTACTATGTTTTATAATCTTTAATGTTCAAATCTTGCACTTTGTTGGTTAAATTTATTCCAAAGCATTTTTTAAAATATTTTTTTAGTTGTAGATGGACACAATGTCTTTATTTTATTGCTCTGTATGTGGTGCTGAGGATCGAACCCAGGGCCTCACACATGCGAGGCAAGCGCTCTACCGCTGAGCCCCAGCCCCAGCCCCCAAAGCATTTTATTCTCTTGTAAAATGGAGTTGTTTTCTAATTTTCATTTTTATAGTATCTACCAGTTTACAGCCCTCCCCCACCCCCCCTGTGGTACTGGCATTGAACTCGGGGACTCAAACAGGCCAGGTTAAGCACTTTACCACAAAGCTATACCTCAGCTCCACCAGCCATTTTTAAACTTAATTTTGAGACAGGTTCTCAATAAATTGCCCAGGCTGGTCTTGAACTTGAGACCCCCCTGCCTCAGCCTCCCATGTAGCTGGGGTTACAAGTGTGGACCACATCACTTAGCTTGATTCAGTATTTTTCTGGCTTCTGCAAACCACTGGCTACTTTTCAGAGTTTTTACTATAGAAAAAATGGAAAATACTCATAATCAAAAAGAAAGAAATGAAAATGGCCCACGGCACTACTACCCATGTTTAGCTGACTCACCAGCTACACCTGGCTGTTCCCCTGCTTGATTTCCACTATCAGACATGCTGTCTGTCTTCCTGATTTATGAGTGTCTGTCTGTCCCCAGGAGCATGTGGGCTCTGTGGCGGCTGAGGGTCTAGTTCAAAGCGGGTCCCCCAGCATTAGAAGGTGGGTGCATGTGGGCTGCAAGGGGTGAGCGGAGGGACAGGCGCACCTGTGTGTGCCTGAGGGCCTCCAACTCCTCCGGCCTCACAATTGTCCTGTGAGGCAAGACCTTACTGTTCTAGTCCCACAGGCTGGACATTGAGACACCTGTCTTCCTGAGATCAGCTTCTTGCAGCTGTGGTGTGGCTTACTCTGTGTTCACCTGAGCCCCAGGTTGAGCCAGAGACCTTCCCACTTGGGGATTTTAGGGACTTCACTATTGCTACTGCACAAACAGACTTCCACTGGGGACAGAGGAAACTAGGGTGAGATAGCTCATCAAGTTCTGTCCCCCTGACGGCTCCCACCTGCTCTGTTTTGTTTTGTTATGCCAAGGCTGGAACTCAGGGCCCTGCGCATGCAGGCAAGTGCCCTGCCCCTGAACCACCCCATACCCACCCTCTTCTAAGAGAACCAGTTAAGGGCCGTTTGCACATTGGTAGGGTGCTAGCTTCCTCACACAGACAGTGTGTCTCACAGCCCAGGTTTGCAAGGTCACCTGTGGACAGTGGCAGGTGGACAGTGGGTGATAATCCCTACCTTGGAGGACTACTCAGGGATTCAGCAAACTGAGTGCCTGGCACACAGCAGGTGCTCCATGATTATGTAAGTAAAAACCTCTGCTCCTGAGCCTCCAGAGTTCTCTGCAGCCCAGGCTTTGGTCGGTGGAGATAGAAACTTATTTCTATTATCATTATTACCGAGAGCTGATCAGTGTCCTGGGGCAAGGCTCAGGATAACTGAACTTTCAAGAAACTGACGCATACACTGCAATGTCACTGCTGTGTGCTGCAAGGGGCACTGCATGTGAAGCTGGGGGAGGCAGCAGAGGGCCTGGGCCTTGTGGCGGCCAGAGCATGGCTCTGTGGCCTCCAGGAGGGTCTTATAGCAGAAGGACAGGGTGGCTTCTTAGCTGGTGGAGGTTCCAGCTGCAGTAAAGTCTACAGATGGAGGCCTGGGGAAAGACATGGGTGCAGAAGAGAACACTGTTCATTTAACAACTACTAAGTACCCATCAGGTGCCAGAGGTACTGCCATCCACCAAGGGTTCTGCTCCCATGGATCCATCAAGCTGGAGGGGAGACACTACATATGCTGGAGTGAAATATCAGGGGAGGGGTGAGTAACAGCAGAGGAGGAGAAGGCAAAGCCCCGTTCCAGCTCACAAGCCCGGCCTGGGCACATGGCCCAATCCCTTCCCAGAGCTGCCCTTTGACAAAGGAAGAAACCAGGCTGTGGAGGTTAAGTAGCTTCAGTTGGGGCATTTATTCCTTTAAAATGGCCTGACTTCAAGCCTGTGGTGGTGAGACTCCAAGAGGAGCCTGGGAAGGGAGGAGGTCATGGCTGCAGGGACCACCACACTAGCCCAGGTATCAGCACTGAACCGAGAGGCTCAGATGAATTTCTGTCCCATCCCCTTACAGACGTGACCTCCTGGGGACTACTGGCCTCAGGAAAGGACCTGAGCCACCCAGGTCACATGAGAGTGGGGGCCATGGAAACGGACAGCCAAGCCCCAGGGAGGACAGGGGTCCTGCCCTGCTGCTGAGGGTCTCCAGCCAGTGGGAGGCCAGGGATAGCATCAGGGTTGTTGGTGTCTGGACAGCAGCCTTGATAGCCTGGCTGGCCAGAGTGGCCTGTCTGTGCCCTTTGCCCTTTACCCAAGCCCTAGGAGGGCAAGACCAGGTGCAGGAGGTATTTGTTTTGGCTTTGGGGGAATGGCAGTGGAGTCTCTTCCAGTGGTATGGTAGCCTTTTCTGGTGACCAGAGAGCTCTCAGTGTCCCAGAGGATGAGACTTGTACAGCAGGAAGGGGGTAGCCGTCAAAACGGCCCGGACAGAAGCCTGTACTTCCGCAAGGCATCACATCAGGGCTGGGGCACCAGAGATGATGGCTTGCTTAGGATTCCTCCTTCCTAACCTTTCTGCTCCCAGGATGTCCTCCTTCCACTCTGCAAAGCCCCCCATCCATTGGGACCCCCACCTCCCCGTGGGCACACAGTGGGAACCCCGCCTTCCACCCCGGCTGAGAGGTTTCAGAGCTGGTAGCACACGGAGGAAGGGCTGGGAGTTTTCTCCGCAGACGGGTTTCCAAGGCCCCAAGGCTTTTAGGGTCTCAGCTCTCTTGCATACTGGCTGTGACTAGGGTAACTCCCTCCACCAGCTTGAGCCTCCGTTTCCTCACCTGTAAGCCTGGGACAGAACGCCTGCCTGCCTGCCTGCCTCCCTGCCTCCGGGTGCGTGGGAGCGCACGGCTCAGCGCGCTGGCGCGTTTCAGTACCGTGAAGACCTATCTCCGCGGCCAAGCTCCTGCTCAATCTGCACCAAATTCAGTGACCCCAGGGGCGTGGGGTGGGTCCAGTCCACACCAGGAAACGGGAGCCTTGCAGGTGGCAAGTTCAGAAGGCCCTGAGGGAAAACTTTTGTTTTTGACGTTTTTATTGGGGTCTGATATGCGCAACATGTACCTTAAGTTACAGCTGGATAAAAACGGACTTACATATGTACCCGAGTGATCTCCACCCAGAACAAGTTTCAAAACATGTCTGTGAGGGGAGCCTTTCAAAACACGGAAAAGGAGCTAGCCGTGCCGTTTTCACCGTGGTGGCCCTGTCCCGGAATCTTAGACTGAGCCTGCCTCGCTCCTGTCTCTCGCTGGACGGATGGGGAAACAGAGGCTCGGGAAAGCGAAGGTCCCGGGACAGAGCCGGAACCGCCCACGCTGCTCACCAGCCGCGAGGACTTGGCGCCCTTTCCCGCCGCCACCAAACTCGGGACTTTACCGCGCAGCACGCCGGGCGGAGGCGAGGGCGCGGCCGAGCGCGGCTCCTCCCCGCAGGCCCGCCCGCCCGCGCGCCCCCGCAGGCCAATTAGGCGCGCGGTTTGTTTACAAACACGGGCCGCCGGCAGGTGCGCGCTGGCCGCCCGCGCGCGGCGGGGTTCGAGGGCTGCCCCGGCGCGCCCGGGTGCGGGGCGGGGCCGGGCCGCGGGGCTGGCTGCGCTCCCGCCTTTTCCACGCCTCCCTGGGGCGCCTGGAAATTCACGCAGCGGCGCACGTCCCTGCGCGCGGACGGGAGGGCGGCGCGGGCCCGCGCGGGGCAGGCCGCAGAGGGTCCCCGCGCCGCCGCCGCCACCGCGTCGGAGCCCCGCCCCCGCGCGCCCCCCGGGCTGGGCCCGCTCGCGGCCGGGTCGGCGGGGCGGACGGGGGCGCGCGGGGCGGGGCGGCGCCGGCGGGGCCGGGACATGTAGTCCGCGCGCCTCGGCCTCCCCTGGGCGGCCCCGGCGCGGGCTCGGGCGCGGACTACGACTCCCGCCAGGCGCCGCGGCGCAGCGCATGAGCCCTGCTCGGCTCCGGCGCGTCTATTATGCTGCCGGGGCCGGCGAGCCAAAGAGGAGCCGGCCGCGCGGGCCGGGAGGGGACGGCTCCGGAGCCGCCGAGGCCAAGTACGCCTTTCTCTTGATTCCTTGCGCGCGCGGGGCGGCGGGCGGCGCGGGCGGCGGCGGCGGGCCAGGCCGGGCGGCGCGGCCCCGAGCGCCCCGCGCAGGCCGGCGGCGCGTCCGGGGAGCCCGGCGCCCGGGACCGCCGCCGCCGCCGCCTTTGTGCGCGGCCACGATGCAACAAAGCGCGGCGGCCGCCCGAGGTCGCGGCGGCGGTGCGGGTCCCGCTCCCCTCCGCCCTGCGCCGCGCCGCCCGGGCCGCCTGTGTCCGGGGCTTGGGGGCGTCGCCGCGGCCGGGGCGCGCAGCCCGGACTTGGCACGGCCCGCGCGCCCCGCGCCAGCCCGGCCTCCGCGCGCCCTCCCTCACGGAAGGGATTTTTTTCCCTTTCCTCTGCCCGCCATCTTCGGAAGGGGGGAACCCGGGCGGACGCGCGGGGGAAGGTGTGTGCGGCTGCTCGGCCGCGGCAGTGCGCTCCGGCGCCACTTTGCCCGCGCCCGCCCGGGGACCTTCGCGGCCAGGGCCGGGGGCCGGGCCTGGTCTCTGCGCGGCAGCCCAGGGTAGCGGCGGCGTGGCCTTGGGGGTGGCCTCCTCCCAGAGTTGTGGGCCCGGAGTCGACTTTGCGCCCCTACCAGTTGCTGGATTACTTTAGCCAGGCCAGGAGAAGACCGAGCTCCCGTTTTGAAATCAGCCTGAAGAGCGCTTAATCCGGTCCAGGTCGAGTTGGAGCGGGAAGGGTGGGGGCGCTTCTCCCCTTCCCACTTGGGGAGGGCACCGGCGTGGCAACACGGTGCAAGCCCATCCGCGGAGGAGTGCGCACCATACCCTTTCCTGTGTGGCTTCAGAGGCTCCCTGTGAATAAAGCTTGGGGCCTGGGGACGTCCTCTCTCCACCGCTTGCTGTGACGGGGCAGGGCCGCAGTGGGGGCCAGGGACAGCGCGCTTGGTTCGCCAGGACCCACCTGAAGCGGTCCAGTGGTCCACCGTGAGTTCCTGCTGTTGTGCCCAATCCCAAAGTGTGTGTGGTCCAGAATTTTGGTTAAGAGATTCTGCTCATAAATGCACAGCTGGAGTCCCCCGCCCCTCCAAGTTAAACTTGGTTATTGTCTGCAGAAGTTAATGGGGGTGGGGGGGATGGATTAGGAGGCCTGGCATCAGGGCTGGACTCCCAGAGAAACCTAAGCCAGGGAGTCCCCTGGGTTCTCTTTGTGCCCTCCTCTCCGCCAAGGAGGAGGTAAGTTTCCTTCCCCTGCTGTTTCAGACCTTTTCTTACTCTTTTCTTTAAAATGGAAATTCTTCCTGAGTCCAGGGAGTGCCCCTGGAGAGATGCTGCAATCTATGCAGTGTTAGCATTTTGGGTGAGTTTCTAACTGGCATTGCAGGGGGTATGGAAAAGGACAGGCCTCAGGTTAGGGACCTTGTTGGTGTGGGGGCAGGCTGCCTTCCCTGGGGGCCCTGAATGAGGCTTCTCATTTGCAAATAAAGGTCTGTTTGCCTTGTCTCTGCCCTTGATGTGTGCTGGTGGTTACAGATCAGGAGAGATAAGGCACAGCCCAGACAGTGTCAGCAGGTGGGGGCATTTCTGACCTTCCTGGTAAAGGCAGGGCACTGGATGTCTTCAGAGACAGTCCAAGCAGCTGCAGAGATCTGGTCCTCGCCCAGCCACTGAGAAGTCCAGGAGGTGGGATTTGAAAGACTTTCTTGGGGTGGACAATAAGCACTGTTTTGACTTTTGTTTTTAGAAAGTGGAGTGATTGCTTTCCTTCAGCAGTGCTGTGCTTGCTTTGGAAGTGAGATTTGAATGGAGGACGGGTTTGTAAAACTTGTCTCTCCCTAGACTCCAGGCAGTCCTCCACAGAAAGTGAAAGTGGGGGAGTGTCCCAAGGGAAGGCCAAGGCCCCTTGGCAGGGGCTCCTGCCTTCCCTGAAGCCCTGTGTCCTGGGCCTCCCAGGGTTGCCTTGTCTGCCTCCTGGTTGGCTGTGGCAGAACTCTTCTTGGTGGCTGGGGGCCCAGGCCCTCCCAAGCGGAGTCTGGTACAAGATGGTCACCAATCAGGTGCATCTGCCCTGGGGATATGTCAGGAACAGTTCGCCCTCCCGAGTCCCTGCAGCTGGAAGAGCTTGCCTTGAGCTGCTCTGCAGATCTTGATTTTGGAAACCATTAAGGCATTTGGCTCAGTAGTGAGGCTGGTCGGCAGTGGGGCCCTCTTGCCCTCTGGACTCGTCATTGGTGCAGGCAGGCTCCTCATACATGCACAGGAAGCCAGTATCTAGCTGAGGCCGATCTTTGCTTCCAATGAGAAATTGTGGCAGCCAGCAGCATTCCCTCCCCTAAGAAAGTTTGGGCTTGTGGGGTCCTGCTGACCAGGGTCAGCCTGGGGCCTTCCTCCCCTCTGAGGCTCTGCCCCTTGCTGGAGCACAGTCGATCAGGCCGTTGCTACCCCACCTAGGTCCCCATGGCTGGAGTGTGTATTCTCAGCAACCTCTTCTCCGTGAAACCCAAGCGACCAAGGAGTCCTTGCCCTCTGGCTGTCTGGGGTGCTTGGGGGCTCTTATCAAGTGAGGCATCCTATTTGGATCATGTGCGAGTTGGTGGATTCGAGTGTGAGTCGGTCAGTTCAGGTCTGAATTCACAGCGGAGCTGGGGGCCTGTGTGAGTGGCTGGAGCTGTGGCTGTCTCTCTGGCCAGTGTCTGTCTCACGAGGGAGTCAGTTCTCAGTGTACCTCCTGCGCAGGACCCCATAGCCTTGAATTGGAGGTGCATTTTGTAGAAAGCTGTTCTTCCCTCCAGAAGCCCCAAGGTCCTGCAGAATCAGCAGAAGCTAATGAGCTGTTGGGAGGGCACTGTGAGTGCAGTACATACAGGTGTCCCTGGTCAGGTGTCTGGTGTGGTTGGGAGCTGTGCTTGACAACTAATGTCTTGGGCATCTCCATAAGTGACATCGAATTCTAGGCTTGATCTGCAGAGAAGGGGCCTGTGGAATCGGAATCTGGGGCAGAGGGGACCTCTGTGTCACAGGTATTATACCTGTGTCACAAGGAGGTTGGCGTCTGTCTCTGGGAGCTCTGGTTTCTGGGGGCAGGATGTCCCCAGCTTCCTCATGAGGGCTGACAGACGTCTCAACATGTACATTTCTACCTGCAATGCCAAACTAACCTGAGGGTTGCTGCCCCCATGTAGTCACTGGCTATCCCTGGTGCCCATGGCACAGCAGAAGGGAGAGGCGTGAGCTGGGCACTGCAGGGGTGCCCTTCCTGGACAGTGCTGCCTGACAATCTGGGGCAGGCCTGGGGGATACAGGGTGGCATGCAAAAGGTTGGGGCCTGGTGTGTCTTTCAGACAGGCCCTGGGTGCCACCTGGCCCCAAGCTGCTCACCATCTACTTACGCCACCTGACAGAGCCTTGGGAAGCTGGCAGGGCCCTCACTGGTGCCAGTGGTCCACACGCCAGGTGGGTATGGACCACCGTGACTCTGAGCTGCGGGCCCCGAGTCGCACGCCAGGTGGGTGTAGACCACCGTGACTCTGAGCTGCAGGCTCCGAGTTCTTAGCTCTGCCTCAGTTTGGCCTACAGCCTGTCTTGAGGGGTGGCTAGACTGAGCACAGGGCAGGCCAGCTGCCCCTGGACAGCAGGACAGGTAGGGTGGCAGCCCTGAGCGCCTGGCCCTCTTGCCACTGCTGTGCTCCTTGGTCCCAAGTCCTCCAGCCTGTGACTTCACTCTCTGTCTCGTTTCCCATTCGTTAAATGGGATGGTGGAGCTGGCTCCTTCTCAGGGCCATTGCCCAGGGCCAGCAGGAGGGGAGGGATGTGGGTGAGGGGCCAGCTCTGGAGCTAACAGCTGGTATGCATGGTGGCTTTCCTGTACTCTGGCCAGCGCCTGTTCAGATCAGTGTTCTGAGGCTAGGGTGGGCAACATGAGATATCCCAGGAGTCCTGGTCCCTGATCTTGCTGGAGGTGGCTCAGGGGCAGGTTAGAGAGGCAGGGCCCAGCACCTAGCCAGGCAGGGGCCCTTCCCAGCTTTGTTTTACCCATCCATAAAGTGGGGTACAAGTTGGGCTCTTCAGGCCACCCCCCAGGAGAGTGATTGTCTTGTGATCCCATAGACCAGGGCACTGGGTGGACCTCAGCCTTGTTTCAGAAAGTGCCAAGGGTGGGGTGTGTCGGGCCACCACAGTGTTGCTGGGCCGCCTAACTCTGGGGGACAGGGCCCCCTTCCCTCTCCAGGACGAGTGTCTTCCTCTCTGTCCTTCTGAGTTGTGGCTCTGTGGCTACCCCCACCCATGCAGGGGCCCTTGAGTGCAGCAGGCAGTCAGGTGTGTGGCCACCGAGCTTTCCAGAGGGATGGCCCTGGGCCTGGCCTGCGGGGCCCCTGGCCAGGAGTCCTGGTTTCCCAGCATGGGTGGCAAGGGCCTCAGTGTGAGGTGTCCTCCTGTTCTTGCTGTTGTGGCTGTAGTGGGGGTCAGGGTCTGTGTTGAAGGGGACGTCCCTGCAGGAGGGGAGCCTTTGGGGGGTAGCTCCCAGCTGGGCTTCTGGGGCTGGAGAGATGAGGCCTAAGGAAACCTGGATTTGGATAGTGTGGAGGGCGGTTGGAGGAGAAGCATGGACAGCAGCTGCTGCCTGGGGAGCGCTGTATGCCTGGCCATGGGACAGCTCTATGGGTCCAGTGGAGCAGGGTACACAGGACAGAGCTGGGGCTGCCAGAGCCGGGACCTGCCGGACAGGGCTGGGCAGCTGTTGCAGAGCAGGTGTGATGTCGACCCGGCAAGCATGGGGTGCTGGCCAGGGGCACCCGGGCAGCAAGGGCCCTGCGCCACTTGTACAAGGAGAGTCCATGGTGGACAGGGAGGCCCCGCCCATGCCGCCTGGCTGCCTGGAGGCCCCTGGCCCCGGTTCCTCCCCTGGCTCGTGGAAGCACTTGGCTCTGTCTGTCACTGAAGCTGGCCCTGCCCTCACGGATCCAGTTTCCTGCAGCCTGGGGGCTGGCCCCAGGGTGGCCGCTCCAGGGCCATTCACCCCCTCTGCCAGGGGAGAAGGCAGCAGTGCCCGTAGCATGGCTGTGGGGTTTCCTGGGGATGGCGGTGAGCCTGGCCCTTTGGGTGTCTCACCTGGGTCTCCCCTGCCTCACCTAGATGGAGCAGCAAGGACACCAGGCTGCGTGTAGCTGCACAGGCCACTCGGGCACATAAGGGGTTCCCCGGGGGTGCCCCAGGGCACGGAACACTGACAGGAGTCCTTGGGGGAACAGGCCACCCTCCTGTTGGAGGAGCCGGCCTCCTGGAAGGCTGTTTTGTGGCCAGTGGGGGCAGTGGATATGAGCAGTAGGGAGACGGGGCCACTGAGGTCCAGAGGACCCCGCCTGGCTTCCTTCCCACTGCTGACTGCCCACGCAGCCTGCCCTCCTAGAGCTCTGACTGCTGCCCTCTGGAGTGACTGGGGACAGAGCACGTCCGCCCCTTCCTGGACATGCCCAGGGCTGCATCCCTGCAGGTCCTCCCGTGCCCCAGCGGCGCCCCATGAGTGTGCCTCCTTCCTGCCCCGTTCTCCCGTCCAGGTCCTGTAGAGCCCTAGCCGCCCCCTGCGCTGTGGTTCCTCAGCCTTCCCATCCATCTGCTGAGAGCGGGACTCCTTCCCAGGGCCTCCCCAAAGGGGTCTCCACCCTGGGGCCAGGCGAGGCTGGAGATGACACCTCCAGTCCCCCAGCTGGCCCCGCCAGGGCTAGAGTCAGTGAGGTGCCCTTGCGTAGCAGAAGGGGGCTAGTGGGGCTGCTGCCAAGTTTTTGAAGTCCCTTCCATGGTGGTGACTGCACAGATC
Organism: Geosciurus inauris; assembly: GCA_004024805.1. Taxonomy (NCBI): domain Eukaryota; kingdom Metazoa; phylum Chordata; class Mammalia; order Rodentia; family Sciuridae; genus Geosciurus; species Geosciurus inauris. The sequence continues at coordinate 26,899 of PVHX01014618.1, read as the reverse complement.
CCTGCTCCCGCCCCTTCTGTCCAGGCCCTGAAATAGTGCTGGCCTCACAGCTCTGCCGCTGCCCCTTGCTGCTGGGCGAGCCAAAGTGGCTGAATTTCTGCTTGTGGGTCAGGTCTAGGTACCTGTGGGGGAGAAAGGCAGAACCCAGGGGCTGGGGAAGGAGGGGCAGGTGGCCTGCAGGCGCCTGCAGCCTGGGGCGTGGCAGCCCCACCCTCCCTTTCTGGCCCCTGTGGCGTTTGGCCCTGGGCCTCACTAGCACCCTCTGACCTGCGCCTTCTCTCGTGGTGGAGGACTTGCGGTTTGCCTGTTTCCGTTCTGTGGTTTCGGATCCTCTGTCAGAGACTCTGCCTTTCCGCAGACTTTCACCCACACTTATGTGGCCCCCAGTGGCCCGGCCGTGGCACCTAGGGGCCCTTGCCATGGGCTGCATGGGAGGCCTGGGGGAGGTGGCCCCCAGGAAGGCCCCGGAGCTCAGTTTCCCATTGAGACAGGACCCCTCCACTGCCTTGCTGTGCCTGGCCGAAGCTGGGGTACCACGTCTGCTTCTCGCCCTGGTGTGCTGCCTGTCGGTGTGCAGGCAGGCCTGCAGGGAGAGCTCGGCGCTCCAGCCCCTCCACCAGGCAGTTTAGCCCGCAGGGTACACACTCAGCCCCTGCAGGCCACGTCAGGAAGCCTGGCGTCCAGCCCTGCCACCACTGACAAGTGTTCAGGCTGGACCCTCTGCCCCCCAAGAAAAGGGGCGTTTACCCTGAAGACCAGACCTCCCCTCCACTGCCCATTCCCCTGCGGGCAGGAAGGTCAGGTGGCCTGCGGCGATAGTGAGCCTAAGGTGTGCAGCTTGTCTGGGGTTCCTTTGGCGCCCTCTCCAGTACACTCCTGGCCATGACAAGCCCCTCCCATGGCTGCAGCAGCTTGCAGGGAGCAAGGTTGTGGTCCCCAGGTCTCCCAGGTCACCCAGTGGGAGTGCAGGACACTGAGCATGTGCACCGGGCAGGGACCAGCAGAAAGCACGTCTACTTCACAGGGTGCAGATCAGCATGTAGAGGGTTCTCAGCTCCAGAGCAGGGAGCTGAGACCCCCCCCTTGTTTTCAGCCCTCATCTACGCAGCAAATACCAGACACATTCCATTCACACGACTTTCACTGTGAGTCTCTAAAAGGGCTTTTTGAAAATCATAACCTTATAGGTTGCCGTGGTCCATGCCTGTAACCCCAGCCACTCAGGAGGCTGAGACAGGAGGCTTGCAAGTTCTAGGCCAGCTCAGCAAGTAAGTGAGGCCCTCAGCACTTAGGGAGACTGTCTCAAAAAGAAAAAAAAATGCCGGGGATGTGGCTCGGTGGTCAACGCCCCCTGGGTTCAATCCCTGCTATTAAAAAAAAAAAATGACCCAGACCTGTTAGCACCAGTTCCAAAAGATGATCAGAGATTTGGTCAGCATTGAGGTCACTTCCTCGGCTCTCTCCAGCAAGTATTTCTAGCAAATTGGCGCCAGACTCAGGCTCCGGAGGCCCGCGTGCTTCCACCCTGGGCGTCGCTCCTCGGCCTTGAGCCTCCAGCCCCAGCTCCAGGCTGCATCTTGGTCATACTGGGCCTGGTTTCTGGACTATAAAATGGAGCCCGCCACCCACCTGCCCTCACTTAATCCCAGGGTTGTGCACAGAAGCCAGCCCCAGCCACGGTGGCCTTCTTGGCGCCAGGTCACTGTCCTGCAGGTCCTGGGATGAAGACTTTTCCCTTACTGTTCTGCGATGAAACCTTGACCCCTTGGCAGAGTGAAGGCTGACCTTAGACTGTTTGTTTTCCAGCAGAGGACAGTGTCTGCTTTGGGAGGTGACCTCAGGCCTGGGGGAGGTGCGTGTACAGGAGGGACACCCCTGCCCCATGGAATGCAGAACTGGCTGGTTGATCCCAGGAGAGGCAGGCCAGCCAGGGCTGGGCTGTGGCCTGGGGAGGGGGCTGAGGGCACGGGCCGTCCTGGTCCACTGAATGCAATTCTGACCTTCCTGTTTCCTGAGCTGGTTTGGGGCCAGCATGCCAAAAGTATGCTGGTGCCAGATAGGACCCCAGATGTCACTGTCCACAGCACCCCTGGGGTGACTGGGGAGACATGCCCCACACCCATGGTCACATCCTGCTCTAGCATTTGCCAGGTGGCTCCTCACCCCCCAAAGCCACGTCCTCATAGGTGGGGAGCCGTGGCCCTGGGGCTCCCTGCCTGGCAGGAGAGCACTTGGGGTGACAGCTGGGGCTGTGGCTTGGACCCTGTCTGTCCAGCAAGGGGGCTGGGCTCTGTCAGGGGCGCTGCTCGCTCCCCTCTGTCTCCACCCAGCCTGGGGTTTGGCATGGCCTTGTGGCCACACCTTCCTGCGCTGCCCAGTGTCCTGCTCGTCACCCTACTGTGGTTCTCTAGCCCTGCGGTCACCTCACTCTGAGAGCACAGGATGGAGAGAAGCGGGGCCTGGGCCCAACGTCCACCCTGTGTGCTCCATGTCCCTGAATGCCCAGGAAATCCAGGAGGAAAGGGGCTTGGCTTTGTGGTCTATCGGTGGGTGACAGCTGTGACCCGCAGCTTCATTGTGGACGTTGTGTGGGTGCACGTGGCCCCTCGTGTTCCTGGTGTTTTCCTGAGTCGTCCTGCAGGGCAGTGGGGACTGAGAGCCAAGAAAGCGGGGCCGGCAGGGGCTGATGGTCTATGTCTGCGCCACGAGCCTGCTCACCATGGCTCCGGCCTGGACTTGTGGTGTGAGTCCCGGGGTCTGTCAGTTCATTTCTTTCTGGAAGCCTCCCGAGCCGTGGGCCAGTGGTGTGGGCTCCTGGGCGATGGCGACCCTTAAGTCTCGGCTGCTTCCCAGGTTGCCCCGGCAGTTTCTGGCCGGCCTCATTCTTCGGTTTCAGCGCTGGCATGGCACGGCGCGCACGGACGTCTGGCTCACGCGGCTCTGGTGGGGGGTGGCGGGCGGCAGGCAGGCAGAGCACAGCCAGGGCTCTGCTGGCTGGTGGCGGGTCCCGCTTTCCCCAGATCCGCCACTCTTCATGGCTCAGCCTGAGGTCCCTGAGGGGTGTGACCTGGAAGAGCAGGTGCTGGCGGGGGCCTCAGGGCACCGCCAGGACCCTGGACTGTCTCAGAGCCCCTGCCCCGTCCCCTGGAGGCTGGGCTCCCGGAGCTCTGGGAGGGGATGTTCCCATGCAGACGTCCTGCTGTCCCTTGTCCAGCTCCACCAGGCACCTAGGAGCAGAAAGGGCCTCACCCTGGAGCACAGCAGGGCGGAGGCCAGGCTGCACCACGGCCTGCAGCCTCGGACCCCTTCTGGGCACACGCGTCCCGTGTCCTGGCTCCCTGGACTGGAGTCGCGGCAGGGCCAGCCTCAGGTCTTGGGTGCTCACGCTGGCTGCACAGGGAGCAGGCTCCCCGGTACTGGAAGGCCGCTGGGGCCCAGTGCAGCCTCTCGTCCTGGGGCCGGGGCCTCCTGTGCCAGTCCCCGCTGCCCGAGTGCCGCGTTCTTGGCCCAGCCTGAGTGGGAGATGGAGGATAGGCTGTGAGGGGCTGGCCTCAGCCTCTGTTCTACAGCTGCATGCTGCTCAGGGGCCCAGTGGGAAGGGGATTCCAGAAGGTTCCAAGAGGACTGGGGAGGGTGAGGACTAGCATGGCCACAGCAGCCACACGTCCCAAGGCCCTGCCACTTTGGGCCCTGCTGGCCAGCATGGAGTCAGGAGGCCTGGAGAGTTTTGAGCCTGCAAGTAGTGGACCTGGTTTCAGGGGAACAGGGTCCTGGCCAGGGTGCTGCTGGCAGAAACGGCCTGGTGGGGCAGGGGTGGGGACAGGTCCGAGGGTTGCCCAGGCCTGTGCCCAGTTGTCTTGGTCTGGAAGTGAGGACACAGCCTTGTGGTGATTGGCCTGTACTGGAGGGGCTGCGCTCCCTACTACGCCCCTGCCTGGGGCCTGTGCCCAGGTAGCCAGATGCAGGACCTCAAGGCCCCAGAATGGTGCCTGGGTGGTCAGGGGCCCTTCTCTGAAGAGGGCCGAGCAGGGCAGGGCTGGTGGGTGAAGTGTGGCTGGGCAGGGAGGAGCAGGAGTAGCCGTGTTTAGTAACCAGGGTCCTGGGGGCAGAGCCCTGCTGTGTGGCCCTTGCCAGCTGTGGTGCAAACGCCCGCTGTGGCATTGCAGGGGTCGGCCAGGCGTCAGCTGGCTCCTAGCCCGCCATCGCTCTGGTGAGGCTGGCAGGTGGCGGTGTGGCATCCACTTGCTGCCGGCTCCTCTCGAGATGCTGCCTGACCTGACCAGATACTGTAAACGGGCATCACCTGGGACCTGGAGGGCAGGGGGAGCACCAGCACTGGGCTGGAGTGATGGACCGTGGCGCGAGCTGGGCTGCTCGGCTCCCTCCAGAGAGAGGGTGGAGTGCTGGGGTGCCCAGCGTACGCCGCGTAGGGCTCTTGGTTTCTTGGGGGTTCTGGCTGTCCCAGGGGTTTGTAGGCCTGCCAGGGCCTTGGCTCTGGTGGGGCCAGCATGCCCAGCAGCTCCTGCAGGGTCGGAGCCGCCCCTCTCTCTGTCCTGATTGGCTGAGGGCCATGTCACAGCCAGCCGCCATCACAGACCCCAGAGCTGTTGTCCTGGTTACGTTAGAACGCGCAGCACGTTGTGTTTGTGGTGGACACATGTCAGTCCCTGCCGGCTCTGCCTGCCCGGGCGCTGGCGGGGCTGTGCTGTGCTTCCGTGCACTTTCTCTGTGTGTAGATGGTCCTTAAAAACCTCGCCACAGCCAAGAACAGTGCAGGGTCTGGGAAAGCAGTCCAGCCCCCGGCAAGTGGGTGGTTTGGTGGGCAGTGAGCTGAGTGGCCACTTCCTTGGCAAGCCCGTCTGGCTGTGCCCTCACCAGTGAGCAGGTGGCCTGTGCCGTCTTAACCCATCCTCCGGCACTGTTCCTCCCCCAGATCGACAGACAGTGGTTGGACAGGCCCTCTGTACAGGTAGGAAGGCCAGTGGCCTTGCTGGGACCAGGCAGTGTCCTCACTGAGGTAGGAGAGGTGGGGACTCTGGGGTGACGGGTCTCTGGCCTCGGTCCCCTGTAGGTGTTGCCTGGTTGGGCCCAGAAATGGGATGCCAAGCCTCTTTGGGGAGCACAGAAGGCACAGGGACCTCTGGGAGCTGTGGCCGTGACGGCAAGTGAACCAGCTGCTGGAGGATGTCCACAACCACGGCGGCCGCCCCTGCGGGGATCCCGGCGGCCCCGGGCCCTGTGAACCCGCCGCCGCCCGAGGTCTCCAACCCTGGCAAGCCCGGCCGCAAGACCAACCAGCTGCAGTACATGCAAAACGTGGTGGTCAAGACGCTCTGGAAGCACCAGTTTGCCTGGCCCTTCTACCAGCCCGTGGACGCAGTCAAGCTCAATCTGCCCGTGAGTTGCCCCTGTGCCCCGAGGCCCTCTGCCCACCCCAGGCTCCCAGCCCTGGAAACTGCCCCTGTGTCTTAGCACAGGTGGTGCTGGAGATGTGGCAGGTGCTGCTAAACTAGGGGACAGCCTGTGCTGCAGGAAGCCCATAGCCCAGTGGGGGACAACTTGTGACCCCCATAGGAAGGAGCAGCAAGGCTAAGGGGATGTGGAGAGTGGGCAGCCGGCCCTGGGTGCAGGTGATGAGAAGAAGCCCCACCTCTCGGAGCTGGGGGAAACTGGGGGTGCAGGCATTGATGAGGCTCAGGAGCAGATCTGTGCAGCTGAGGCCTGACTTGGGCCGCGCGTGTGTCCACCTGTCACACCCAGTTGTCCTCAGCTGCCAGCTGCACACTGAGGCCCGAATTCCAGGCAGTGGTGCCCCCAGCACATGCTCAGTATTGATCTGGACCCAGATAGAGAAACCCTGAGAATTGCAAGAAGCCCCTAGCCTGCACTTGGTGGTCTAGGTTCTCGACCCAGCTTGGTCCGTGGCCACCAGTGGGTTTACAATACCTAGAGTGGGCCAGGTGTGGTGGCCACGCCTGTAACCCCAGCAGCTCAGGAGGCTGAGGCAGGAGGATCCCAAGTTCAAAGCCAGCCTCAGCAACTTAGTGAGGACCTAAGCAACTCAGGCCGTGTCTCTAAATAAAATATAAGAAAGGCCTGAGGATGGCTCAATGGTTAAGCACCCCTGGGTTCAATCCCTGGTACCAAAAAAAAAAAAAATTTCCTAGATGGGACTTGGCTCTTTCTCTAGCACGTAGATTAGCTTAGGGTCTGCAACAGCTCCATAGTCCCCTGGCAGGAGTTTGGGACTGGCCAGAAACTGGCCTCAGACCCAGTGCTCACCCACCCTCAGATGACCCAGCCCCAGCACCCAGCTCAAGGACCTCATGATGACCCCTTGCTGCACTTGGGAAGTGTGAAAATATTTATGTAGAATCTCCTAGTGATACTGCTGAAAATCTCTTTTGTAGGATTATCATAAAATAATAAAAAACCCGATGGATATGGGGACTATTAAGAAGAGACTAGAAAATAATTATTACTGGAGCGCAAGTGAATGTATGCAGGACTTCAACACCATGTTTACAAATTGTTATATTTACAACAAGGTAAGAAGACACCAAGCATGGCTCCAGATGCTGGTTTGGGCCCATGATGGCCTGGTCCCTGGATGGCCTTGGCTGGGGTGGCCCCAAGGGCTGGCATTCCATAGGTCAGGGGGCTATGGAGGCTTTCAGGCTCAGAGCGCAGCATGCTCTGGTGCTCGGCCCTTTGGCCCTGGTCCACAGTTCCGCGTGGTGCTGACTCTGCCCACAGCCTTGACATCCTTACCTGGGCCCAGAAATCTTACCCTAGCAACTCTCAGAGCCAGTGCAGAGTTTGGAGCCCGACCTGCCTGGTGGCTGCCGGGACAACAAGGAACACTTCTGCTGAGCAGAGTTACCTGCAGGGCAGTTTCAGTGAGGGGGCAGTTTAGGGAAGTTGCCCGAGGTCCTGGTTCTGTGGGCTTGGTTTTGTTTTGTTTTTTGGGTATGGGGGATTGAATCAGGGGCACTCAAGCACTGAGCCACATCCCCAGCCCTGTTTTGTATTTTATTTAGAGACAGGGTCTCACTGACTTGCTCAGCCCCTCACTTTTGCTGAGGCTGGCTTCGAACTCGCAATCCTCCTGCCTCAGCCTCCCGAGCTGCTGGGATTACAGGAGTGCGTCATGGTGCCTGGCTTGTTCCTTTGATTTGTTTTGTTTTTTTGATAGTGACATGACTTAAGTGGAGACGAAGGAACGCTGTGCTGTTTGTAGCTCTTTGTCCCCATAGGATCAGATAAAGGCTGGAGCTTTCTTGTTTCTCTTTTTGGTGGTGCTGGGGATGGAATCCAGGACCTCCAGCATGCTGGGCAAGCACTGTGCCACAGAGGCACTCGCGTGAAGGCTGTTTCTTATTTTTTTATTTTTTATTTTTGGAGGTACTGGGGATTGAACCCAGATCTGCTGTACACTGGGCTACAACCCCAGCCCTTTTTAATTTTTTATCCTGAGGCAGGGTCTAAGTTGCTGAGGCCGGCCTCGAGCTTGCGACCTCGCTGCCTTAGCTTCCCTGAGCCACTGGGGCTATGAGTGTCTGCCACCACACCTGGGTGGTTCTAGGAGTTTCCACACTGAAATGTTGGTCTTGCCCGCTCTTTCCCACCAGATCTCTTAACAGATTTTATATAAAAGCTTTCTTGAGCCACACCCCACAATGTTTTTTGCAAGTTCATGGTCCTTTCCCAACAAGTGACCCGGGCTCTCTGTGTCTTTAGCCCACAGATGACATAGTGCTAATGGCCCAAGCCTTAGAGAAAATTTTTCTGCAGAAAGTGGCCCAGATGCCCCAAGAGGAAGTTGAGTTATTACCCCCTGCTCCAAAGGGCAAAGGCCGGAAGCCGGCTGCGGGGACCCAGAGTGCAGGTAAAGGGGGACGGGGATGTTCTGTCCATAGCCCACAGTTAGATGGGCTGGGGTGCCAGGCCTGTGGCCCTCTGGGCTGTTTCCCTGTCCATTGGGTGGGATGGGTGGCATGAGTCTGCAGGCGCCAGCTTGTGCTGGACAGGTGGCTGGCCTGGGGGCCAGGAGGACATTGTCATTATTGCTGGCACATGTCCCTGTTCCCCCCTCCCAGATCTTGCTCTGCTGTGTACTTGGTGACCTGAGTGTTGCTGTCACCTGTCTTGCTCTCTGCTGGGGAGCCTGGTGGTAGAGTAGTGTGAGCCCTGGGGTTGAGCCGACCAGGCCGGTTATGCAGGAGAGGAGCCGGTGGTGGAGGAAGGCCACACGGCCACGTGCCCAGCTGGTTACCGAAGGTGGCCGAGTGCTGTCCCAGGTGCCCCTGACCCACAGCTGGTCCTGGCACCAGGCCGTGGGGCTTCTCTCGGTCTCCTTCCTCAGCCTCCTCTGGTCCCTGGCCAGGGGGCTCTTGGCTCATTCAGTGAGCACGCAGCCAGGGTGAGCCAGCCCAGCTTCTGAGCCCAAGGTGCAGAGCTGGGGGTCTTGGCAAGAACGGGCTCCTCTCTCACCGCTGGTCCCCGATGCACTCTGGCTAGAAGGGATGTTCCTGGACGCTTCTGGAAATGCAGCAAAGCCCTCTGTGTTGAGCTCCCTGTCCTTGTCTTGAAGGTACGCAGCAAGTGGCGGCCGTGTCCTCAGTCTCCCCAGCGACCCCCTTCCAGAGTGTGCCCCCAACCGTCTCCCAGACGCCTGTCATTGCTGCCACCCCCGTACCAACCATCACTGCAAACGTCACATCAGTCCCTGTTCCCCCGGCTGCTGCACCGCCTCCTCCCACGACACCCATCGTCCCTGTGGTCCCTCCCACGCCGCCTGTTGTCAAGGTGAGCATCTCAGGGCTCGAGCTGTCTGCTGTGAGGTGGCTGGGGCCGACCTGTCGGGATCCTGTGGTGGGCATGTCCAGGGTGGGAGGGAGCTCTGTGCCCCCCGGGGCTGCTGGCTGGAGATGTTCTCTCTGCACAGACGAGAAGACCGAGGCTCAGGGGCTGGAGGTCACACGGCTGGTGAGGGCCGGGCTGGACTTGAACCCCAGCTTCTCTGGCCGGGCAGCCCTGGCCTGACAGCCCATTGGTCAAGGTGGGGAAGGTGTGGGAGAGCAGCGTGGGGGGCAGGCCCTTCCCTGTCATGCCCGGGGAGAGCGGTGGCCTGCGAGCCGCACCGCCGGGTGTCGAGGGCCTCCGTCCACCCCGCCTGCTGGGAGCTCTTCGCCGCGGGCACCGCCCCGCGCTGGCCAGGCCTGGCCCCCCCGCAGGACGCGGCTCACGAGGCCCGTGCAGCCACTGACGCGTGTTGTCTTGTTCGATTTGATCCCCACAGCTACCCTCTGGGGCAGACAGTAGTCCCCCCTCTTACAGATGAGGAAGCGGGCATCAGGGTTTAATGGCTCTCCCAAGGTAAAACGCCACCTCCGTCGCTTTCCCCTCCCCGTGGCCTTCACTGCCTGCACTTCTGGGTGGCGCCTGGCCAGGCCACTTCCCATGGCGCGGGGCTGTTTTGGAGCATGTCCCGTTTGCCAGAGCCAGACGAGCCTGTCCCTCTCCCCCGGGGCCCTCTGGGGCACGTGCTTTGTGCTTGGCATCCCGTGGGTGCCCGTCAGTTGTCTGTGGAAGCCAGCTCATGCCCCTGTCAGCCTGAGGGCAGCAGCTTAGCGGGAGCATCCATGTGGGTGGCTCTGGTGGCAGACCCCTGGGCAGCTGGGAGCCCAGCTGGGCGCTGTGGCTCCCGTGGCTTCTCCTCCGCCTGAGACAACAGCTCCACCAGGCTGGTCTCGGGGAGCATGCCAAGCCCTGCCCTTGACACACTGGTGATGCCCACGGGCCCTCTGTCCCCGCAGGCTGTGGGAGAGACCCACACACATCTGGGCCGCCAGGGTATCAGAGCTGCTCCCTCAACAGAGGCCCTGTGTCTGCCTGCTGCACGCCAGCTCTGCTCCTGGCCCAGCTACATGGCACTCTAGAGCATCAGGCTCCTGACCTAGAACAGCCTGTGGTGGCTGCCCATGTCTCTGGACAGTCCATGTGTGCCTACTCCACAGTCCCTGGAGTCCCTTGGCCTGAAACCTGCTGTGGCTGCTTCACGTCCCCAGGTCGGGCTGCCCCCACCTGGCTAGCCCAGAATGCTCCTGCCATCTCCCCCCAGCCTGCACCACTGTGTCTGTCCTTGAAGCACCGGCTCGGGGTCCCCACCTGGCACTTCCTGTTGGTCTTTAAAAGCAGGGAGTCCCCTCATCTGCAGCCCCTGGAGCTTGGCCTGGGCTGAGGTGCGCCTCAGGCGTTGGGTGGGTGGCGTGTGGCAGTGAGCAAGCCCACCTGGGCGGCAGGGCCCTCAGGGCCCAGGGAGAGAAGCGTGGCCCTCAGGTCTGGCGAGGGCAGGCTTCAGAGTCCCAGCCTCACCACTGCCAGCTGTGTGACCGTGGCCAGCAGCCTGGCCCCTCTGAGCCTCGGTGTCCTCGGTAGGGAGGACACGGCGAGACTGCACGAGGTCTGCGCTCCAGAAGTGTGTGCCTCGAGCCGCGTTTCCACGCCAGGGCCTTGCTGGGGGTGCTCACCGGTCGCTTTGCTCTCACAGAAAAAGGGCGTGAAGCGGAAAGCGGACACGACCACGCCCACCACGGCGGCCATCACGGCCAGCCGCAGCGAGTCGCCCCCACCGCTGGCGGACCCCAAGCAGGCCAAGGTGGTGGCCCGGCGCGAGAGCGGGGGCCGCCCCATCAAGCCGCCCAAGAAGGACCTGGAGGATGGCGAGGTGCCGCAGCACGCGGGCAAGAAGGGCAAGCTGTCGGAGCACCTGCGGCACTGCGACAGCATCCTCAGGGAGATGCTGTCCAAGAAGCACGCCGCCTACGCCTGGCCCTTCTACAAGCCGGTGGATGCCGAGGCGCTGGAGCTGCACGACTACCACGACATCATCAAGCACCCCATGGACCTCAGCACCGTCAAGGTGGGCGGGGCGCGCTCGCCGGCTGGTCCTTGGGCAGGGAGGCCTTTGCGGGGCCCAGCCTGCAGCGGGCTTGACGTACCACTGCCGGAGCTGCCCTCGAGCCCCAGGTGTAGGTCCTCGGCAGAGAGCAGAGCTGGTGGCCAGCAGGGATGGCCTGGCTCCAGCCTTTGGCCACCACTGGGGGAGAGCCCAAGCTCCTGTCCCTACACAGGACCTCTCTAGGCCCTACCTCGTCTGGGCTTGCGTGTCCCCACCAGGTGGAGCCAGGCAGACCTCAGCAGAGTGGGCTCTAGTGGGTCACCGCGCAGAAAGAGGGTGTAGCCTGGGCTGGGGTGAGCTTCCCCAGCACCCTGCCTTCCTGGGCAGAGCGGCTGGCCCCCAGCTTAGATGGCCCCGGCACTTGGGCCCTGGAAGGATGCCCACGTGGGGTTAGCTGGTCATGTCCATTGATGGCATCTGGGTCTGCAAAGGCTGATCTAGCCCTCGTCCTCGGCTCCCCATAATGACAGCCCAGGGCAGGTCTGGTGAGCATGTCCTGCCTGGTGGGCTATGGATGTCTTAAAGACCTGTGGTCACTTGGACCAAGTGCCCTATGCATGGCACCAAGGGCACAGCCTCGGCGTGACGTGGGCCAGGAGCCGCTGGGCCTGGGCTCCTGTGTCTTTAGCATGCTTCAGTGGCCATGTCTGGAACGTGGCTGGTGGTCTGGCACGTGGGCCGCATTAAGATCTGACTTGGCTGCGCTTGTTTGGAGGGGCCGACTTGCTCTCGTCCAGAATAAAGCCGCTTTGCAAGCTCAGTTCCCTTTGGAGTCAAAGAATGCTGTCTGGGCCTCCGGGCTCCTCACGCTTGGGCAGAGCAGGGTGCTTCCAGGCTTGTCCACTGCTGAGGGGGCTTCGCCACCACTGCCTGCCCTCCATGAGCAGGTCGCGGTGGAACAGAGCGCTAGGCAGCCTCAGCTTTTAACATTAGCAGACAGTAAGGGGAGACGCGCCCTCCCCCCACCAAGGTCCTAAGGTAAAGCCTCGGGCCTGTTCCCTCCTGGCTCTGTGGGAACTGGACGCGAGGTTTTCCCCTGATAGCAGAAAGTTTCCTGGTTCCCCCATGTCCCCAGACAGCTCTCTGCAGAGGGGGTGCGTGTCCAAGGGGCACAGGGTGGCTCCTGGAGGGGGCTGCTCTCTGTGGCTCTGACCCCTGGGGGTTGGTGCCCAGCCACTCCATCCCTTTGGCACCTGGACTGACCGCCTGCTGGACCACCCCGTCTGCCTTCCCCTCAGTGCCCTGAGCCTTGGCCACCTCTTACAGCCATCCCGGGACGGGGCGCTCACTCCCTCAGGAGCACTTGGTCCTCCACTAGCTTCAACTGCCAGTTTGCCCTTAGTGGTCACTTGGAGATGTCCCCTTGCGATCCCACTCCTGTCTTCCCCTGCCCAGCTGCCCTATCCCACTCTGTGCCTCTAGCCCACCCACCCGGACCCCCAGGCCTCAGCCACGGTAGGGTCTCGGCTGTGCTGTGGGTGCCCTGTGGCCGGGCTCTGTGGCCCCGCACTGGCTCCATGCTCCTGGCAGGGGTCACAAGCTGCCTTGGGGCCTGAGACGCTGTGTTTCCGTAAGCCACAGCTGGGTGACGGCAGCCAAATCCTCATGGAAAAGATGGGATGTTTCATTCTGTAGCTGAGCAGGCTCCCTGTGGTCAGCAGGGCCGGGCTTTTCGCCAGGACACTCGTTCTCGGGGTCCCCTGACACGAGAGCCTTCTGTGTGGGATGCTGACTACTGTGTGGAATTGGGAACTCTGGATGAGGGAGGGTTGGGTGGTGGCGGCAGGGACCGCGATTCCTGGCTGAGCACCTCTTCCAGCCAGGGACTGTCTCCACATTCCACCTGCCCTGCCAAGCCGTGGAGTCGCCTCCCTGCCCCTCCCTGTGGTGGTGACCCCGAGTCCCTCCTGGCAGGATCTGCCTGGGAGCACAGTGGTCACCAGGCCCGCCCACTCATGCTAGGTGGCTTGTGTGTTACAGAGGAAGATGGACAGCCGGGAGTACCCAGACGCACAGGGCTTCGCTGCTGACATCCGGTTAATGTTCTCGAATTGTTACAAGTACAACCCTCCAGACCACGAGGTGGTGGCCATGGCCAGGAAGCTCCAGGTAACCTGAGGGTGGGCACAGGTGCCGTTAGAGCTGGCTTGGCACTGTGGACATCCAGACTCCAGATACGGGACGGGCAACCGTGAGGGACACGAGTGTCTCAGAGGCACCCAGCTAGGAGGCCTTGGAGGAGCCTCACTCAACCCATTTTTCCATGGGTGGTGGCTCAAGCCAGATACTGTAGTGGACAGGCTGGCCTCTGCCTCTAGGACCACAGGCCTCTGGGAAGGTGGCCGGCGAGCAGGCAGGGCCTTCATGGCTGTAGGAGGGCCTGTCCCTCCAGGGCTGGTTGGGGCTCAGCTGTCCAAGTCCAGGGCTGCCTTAGCTGAGCCCCCTGGGGAGCCTCTGCTGGCCACAGCAGCACGAGCTTGGGAGCTGCAGGCCCCCTCAGGGGGCCGTGCCCAGCCGCCTCAGCCCAGGAGCAGGGGCCCGAGCCTGCCCTTAGGCCTGTGCGGCACATGTTCCTGGGGCCCGCGTGCCCCAGTGTGCCCCTTGGAGTTGGCTGCAGGCTGTTTGCTTTTATAAAGAACAATCCCGGTTGTGTGCCTGTGTGGACCCGTAACAGTGAGTCCCGCTGTGCACGGTTTAGTGTAGCAGTAAAAATAAGGAAGTAAAGAACGATCCCGGTGTTTTAAAGGTTATATGATCAATAGTCCTTTCGGTGGAAGAAAACAAAAATTGTGGGTATCTTTTGTACAGAATATGCTGAGAGTCCCATCCCGCGGTCCCTGTGACAGGGCTCATGGTGGTGTCCTGGGTTGTTTCGCAGGACTAAAAGCAGGGCTGCCAGCAAGCTCTTGTGCCCGGGCCCTGCTGTGCGGTGGGCCCAGTGAGGCCCTTCCCTATGGGACTGTACCTGCTGGAGCCTGGGGCAGAGCTGTCCCAGAGGTCCCCTTAGACCCCAGAACTGTGCGGAGACCTCGCTGTCTGATTGGGACCAGAGGCTCTGCCAGACATGGTGCTGCTTGCCAGGGAAGCTGCTGCGCTGTGGCCAGTTATGCTTGTGGTCAGCAGAAGCCACAGCTCTGGCCCCGTTTCCCCAGAATCTGGCTGTGGGTGTTCACCACTGGCACCTGCCTAGTGACTCCTGGAGCCAGTGGGTAAACTGGGCCACAGGTTGGAGCCCAGCGCCTTCAGCACCCTGCCCTCCTGGAATGGCTTCTGGAGCTGGGTGTCTCCTTGGCCCAGGCTCTGGGGCCAGCTTACCTCTGGGGATGGCTCCCTCCTCCAAGAGGAAGGTCTGGGGGCAGAACTCAGCGGGCTGCTATGGAAGCTGGGCCCCGCTTGGGGTGGGGATGTCGCCTGTGAGCCACTTTGGGGCAGTGTGCCCTTGGCAGGGACTCGTTCTCATGTCCTCATCACTGGGACACCAACCTGGGCTGCCCAGGGTGGCAACTTTCACCAAGAGGGGCTTGCAAGGGCCTAGGGCCTCCCGTAGCAGCTAGTGAGGAGCTTTTCAAAGCCCCTCTTTTTTCTTGGTCAGTGCTGGGGTGAACCCAGGCCTAGCCTATGCTAGGGACGCACTTCACCACGAGCCAGAGCCCAGCCCTCAAAGCCAAGTTTGGAAGGACAAGACTCTTGCCCTTGCTCCAATTTTTGGAGCCGATCGTTAGGGGACCGAGGCCCTGCTGACGCAGTGGGAGGCCCAGATCTGTGGCTGGAGGGCCTCAGCCAGGGTTCAAGGAAGGCATTCTTCCTGTTCCACAGTGGGTCAGCCTAGGGTCTGGGCCTGAGGCTGCAGGGGCGCCACGTCTGCCTCAGAGGCCTCAGATTTCACCAGGGCAGCTATGTGCCAGGCTCTGGACGGCTGGCTCTGGCCCCACCCAGGCCTGCGTTCAGAAAGCACCTGCAGAGGGAAGTAGCAGGCTGGGGACTAACCCAGCACCCCGGCAGGCCGGCCCTGACCTCCATCCTGAGCAGCCAGGCAGCTGGGGGCTAGCCCAGCACCCCGGCAGGCTGGCCCTGACCTCCATCCTGAGCAGCCAGGCAGCTGGGGGTGCAGCTCAGGAGCCTCCAGAACAGTGGCCGTGGCAGGGGGCTGCTCCTGGGTGCCAGGTGCTCAGGGTGGCCCTGTTCTTCCCTAGGATGTGTTTGAGATGAGGTTTGCCAAGATGCCAGATGAGCCAGTGGAGGCCCCAGCACTGCCCACACCCACGGCACCCGTGGTCAGCAAGGGCACCGAGAGTAGCCGCAGCAGCGAGGAGAGCTCTTCCGACTCGGGCAGCTCTGACTCTGAGGAGGAGCGCGCCACGAGGCTGGCAGAGCTGCAGGAGCAGGTGAGGCCCGCTGTGCCTGCCCTGGGCTGTGTGGCCACGGCTCTCCCCGCCCGTGTGGGTCTACTTGGTGGGGAGCCGGGCGCCCTCCCAGCTGTGCGCAGCTAGAGCCCGGCCACAGGAGCACTGGCGCACAGGACACGTGCCTGGGCGCTCCCGGCCACCTGAAGGGCCTTGGGGTGGGGGCTCTGGTTCTGCGCAGAGTGGCTGCCACCCCTTCCCTGCACAGCCAGCCCTATGGGAAGGGGGTGCAGCATGAGTCAGGGGCGCTCCAGAGGGAGCACTGGCGGTGGGTGCAGGCGGGTCATCAGAACTGGACTGGACGTTTGATTGAGATGAAGAGAGGCCACAGGGTTGGTGGGTCCCTCCCACTTCTGGCAAGGACAGGCCATCTGCTCACCTGCAGGGTGTGGTTCCTGGAGCCCCTCTGCCCTATATGGGAGGAGGCTCTGAGATGAGTGCACAGCTCAGCTCTGCTGGCTGAAGGGCGGGTGCTGGGATGTGGGAGCCGCGGGCCCTGGGTCCTGCCCATCCTGCATGCCTGCTGCAAGTCGTCTTTACTGGCACTTACGCCTCCAGCATCTTCCTGCCCTGAAAGACAATAGTCTCTGGCTGTGGTGGCACACACCAGTGATCCAGCCACTCAGGAGGCTGAGGCAGGAGGGTGGCAAGTTCCAGGCCAGCCTGGGCAATTTAGCCCCTGCCTCAAGATAGAAAAAATAGAAAAGTTGGGGCTTAGATATAGCTTCACCCTGGTTTAATCCCTAGTACCTCCCCCTCCCACACAAAATAACAACCAGTAGGAGTCACATCAGCTGCTGTTGCCGAGGGCTTCTTGTGCAGCGCCTGCTGTGTGCAGCCTGACTGGCCGCCGGGGCGTGGTGCCTTGTGCCCATAGGTGAGGAAGCAGCTTCAGAGTTGGAGTGACCGCCAGCAGCTCCTGCAGCCAGGCAGCTGGTCAGAACCGTGCCCTGGCCTGCCGGGGAGTGCACTCAGCCGCCCTCTCTTCCAGCTGAAGGCCGTGCACGAGCAGCTGGCCGCCCTGTCTCAGGCCCCCGTGAACAAGCCAAAGAAGAAGAAGGAGAAGAAGGAGAAGGAGAAGAGAAAAAAGGACAAGGACAGGGACAAGGAGAGACACAAGGCCAAGCCTGAGGAGGAGAGGAAGACCAAGGGAGGCCCGCCCGCCAAGCAGGCCCCACAGAAGAAGGCCCCAGCCAAGAAGGCCAGCAGCAGCACTGCAGCCAGCAGGTGGGCCCCACCCGAGCACGCCGCCCCGGGAGGGCAGGGGCGGGCATGGGGCCTAGGGTCCGCTACATGAAAATGGGTGCGGGTCTCGGGGGCACAAAGCGTATAGTATACCTCTGCCAGGCGGGCCCCCCGGCTTCGGTCTGGCGTCCACCTGTGCCTGTCAAAGCATTTGGGGCCTTTTCCTGATCTGGGCTGAGGGTCTTTTCTCGGGCCTTGTGTGCTCTGTCTTGGGCCCACCTGGCAGGCAGGGGTCAGCGTGATGGGGTGGAGCCCTGGCACCTAGCCTTCTGATTCAGCCCTCGCGGTGGCCACCCTGAGGAGCAGCAGGGGTGGGCAGGATGCACTCCCTGCTGGGGGAGAGGGCAGCGCCTGCTGGGCAGGTTGGTGGCAGGGGCTGGGACTGCACACCTAGAGGCCCGCACATGTGTTCCTTTGTGAGTTAGGGCACGGTTGGCCTGCTGAAGAAGAGGCTGGGACGAGGGCAGCCGAGGCTGCTGGGGTCGGCCTGCCTGGGAGCAAGTGCAGGGCTGGAGTGACCTGACCCTGGCCATCGAGGAGGCTGGACTCACGGGAGGTGGTTGCAGTGAGGGGCAGCAGGTGGTGTGGCAGTTGACAGCTGTTTGGAGGCTGAGGGGCAGGCCTTGGTGTGGACGCAGGGGCGTGGAGTCCCGGGATTCGGGCTTGGTGGCTGGGCAGCCATTGATGGAGACGGTGAGTGGAAGAGTGAGGGTCTCTTTCCCATCTTCACTCCTTCCCCTTTCTCCCTCCCTCTTTTGGAGGGGGATGCAGATTCTCGCCTTTTTGTACTCTCTGGGTTTGGTATCAGTATAATGCTGGCCTCAAAAATGGTGGCATATAAAAACCCCAGGCATGGTGGTGCACACCTGTAATCCCAGCACCTCCGGAGGCTGAGGCAGGAGGATCCCAAGTTCAAGGCCAGCCTTAGCAACTCAGTAAGGCCCTGTCTCAAAATTTTAAAAAAATAATAAAAAGTGCTGGGGAATGGCTCAGTAGGTAAGTGCCCATGGGTTAAATCCCCAATATCAAAAAAAAGAAAAAGTGGAAACTAATATTCCAGAATGATTAGGGATTATTAAAATGTGAACACCCCCCTCTTCTGTTTCGTGGGGTCGATTTGTAGGATTGGTATAAATTCTTGAGTGTTTGGTAGAATTCACCAGCAAGATCGTCTGGACCCGAAGTTTTGATTGTTGGAAAGTCTGCGAGCACTAATTCAAGTATTTTCACCATCTGGGTTAGGAATTTTTTGAGCTGACGCAGGCCTGTCCATTTCTTCCCACGTCCCCGGGGGGTGTGTCTGCATGCAGGCTGTGTGCAGTGTGCCTCTGTCACCTGGTGTCTGGGGGCCAGGCGTGCTGTGTTCTCTTTCGTCCCTGTGTTGGGAACTGGTGTTTTTTCCCGGGAGCCTGGGGGAGATGGGTCGGTGTTACTGCTCATGCCAGGCTCTTCAGCTGTCTTCCTCCCTCCCCTCGGGTCTTTGCTCCGTGCTCTGGCTTGCCTTTCAGACTTAGTCTGCTCTCCCTGAAGCCTCCTAGGGCACAGTAGGGTGCTGTCCTGGGCCTTTGCTGACGGGAGTGCCGTGCCACTGGGCCACAGGCTGCGGAAGTGTTCTCATTACGTCATTCAGTTCAGACTCTCCTGACTTCTCTTCAAACTTCATATTTGGCCAGTGGATTATTTGGACTTGTGTTGTCTGGCTTCTGGATGTTTGGGGGGGTTTTCCTGCTGTGATTTGGTTCTTATTTCTTGTTTAATTCCATTAGGTCCTGGGAACCTGCTCTGTGATTCCGACACTTTTAAGTTTGTTAGGGTTTATTTCACGTGGCCTCTCTTGGAGGGAGGTGACTTCCTCAAGAGGACAGTCCTCGAGCTCCAGGAAGGCACAGTGTGCCCGTCAGGGTGGCTGGCAGCTGGGCCCTGTCCTGCCAGGCTCCCGCGACCCTCCTTGCCTGGAAGGATCGTGCAAGTCTCTGCTGTGGTGTGAGCTCTGCCCTCCCTTGTCGCGCCAGCTTGGCTTTGCGTCCTGAGGCCTGGCCCTTGGACACCTCGGGTCATCTAGCCCCTGGTCCTGACCTGCGGGCCCTTTCCCTGCGGCTCGCCCTCGTTCTGAGCCCGCTTTGTCTGAGGCAGACACGGCCATCAGCTTCCTCTGAGCCTGCTGCTCATGGCACTTAGGGCAGGCTTGCTTGTGTCCTTCTCCCTGCCCGGGGCCGTTCCTGAGCACAGTCCTGCAGTTGGTGGCAGATCAGGATGCCCTATCCCTCGTCTCCCTCTGCCTTCTTTTGGATGGTTCGGTTGTGGGCACCTGCTTTGACTGCTGGTTTGAGAGTCCTGTGGGGTGCTGAGGGGCACAGGCTGCAGGCCAGGGGCTGCTGTCTTGACCCTGACCCTGACCCTGAAGCAGGGTCAGCCCAGCATGTGGTGGCAGGGAGCTGGAGGCCATGCTGTCTGTCTTGTGCCTCAGACAGCTGAAGAAGGGTGGCAAGCAGGCATCCGCGTCCTACGACTCGGAGGAGGAGGAGGAGGGCCTGCCCATGAGCTATGATGAGAAGCGCCAGCTCAGCCTGGACATCAACCGGCTGCCGGGCGAGAAGCTGGGCCGCGTGGTACACATCATCCAGTCGCGGGAGCCCTCGCTGAGGGACTCCAACCCCGACGAGATCGAGATCGACTTTGAGACTCTGAAACCCACCACCTTGCGGGAACTGGAGAGATACGTCAAGTCTTGCTTACAGAAGAAGCAGAGAAAGCCCTTTTGTGAGTCACCTTCTAGGGTCGCAGCAGGGCCGTGGGTGGCCCTACTTCCCACCCTGTGCCCTGAGGACACTGGCAGGGGCTGAGCTTTGGTGCACACAGGCCCCAGCAAGGGTCTGGGGTGTGCCTCCTCTCTGTGCACCCATGGTAGGTGGGAGGGCTGCCCCCTCAGGGCCCTCTGGTGTTGACAACAAGCTTTGCACATGGTGAGGCTCGGGCGTGGCTCCGCGGCACTGGTCCGGTGCAGCTGTGCACGGGGGTCGGGCGGCAGTGCACGGCAGTGTGGAGGGCTGTGCGGCAGCCCCCGGACGAGCCTCAGCGCTGCTCTGTCTTTGCGCAGCAACAAGTGGGAAGAAGCAGGCAGCCAAGTCGAAGGAGGAGCTGGCCCAGGAGAAGAAGAAGGAGCTGGAGAAGCGGCTGCAGGACGTCAGTGGGCAGCTGAACAGCAAGAAGCCCGCCAAGAAAGGTACCCACGCAGGGCCCTGTGCCCGCTGTCCGAAGGGCAGTGGTCAGGGCTTCAAGCGTCCACCGGGCTGTGCTCTGAGATGGGTGTTCGGCCCTGGAGCCTCGGCTCGTCCCTGTGGCTTGCGTGGTCCCAGCCCAGGCCGCGCCGAGGGCCAGTCGCGAGGTGCGTGTCTAAGCCTCACGTCCCCAGAGGCGAAGGCAGGTGGTCCTGTTGGCGGGGAGGGCCTGGGGTCTGCCTGCACGGCCTCCCAGCCCCTCTGCGGTGAGCTCCCTGACCTCTCCAGCCAGGTCCCTGCACTCCACAGGGGGTTACATGGCAAAGGCAGGGAGGCCGCCCTGCCTGGGTCCTCTGCTGGGTGCACACCGAAGCCTCGTGGTTAGGCGAGTGGGTATTTGAGTCCCTGCCTCCCTTTTCTGGGACCTGTAAGAAAGAGCAAGTATCCTTTTCCCTGGATGTCTCAGGAACAGGCCACTGAGACACAACTCGGGGGACGGTAGGGGCGAGGGGCTGATCAGAGGAGCGCAGATTGCGGCTAGTCAAGCCTGCCTGGACACAAGCATACAGCCACGAGCACCGGAGCCTTACAGAGGCCCCTGCCTAGTATTGGGACAGGCCAGTGACCCTGCCAGCACCGCAGAAGGCGGCAAGGGGTCTCCAAGGCAGAGTGAGTGCTCCAGGAAGGCCCGCAGCTGGTGGCGCAGCCTGACGGTGAGGCTTCCTCCCCGTGTGCACCAGCCCCCTTAGCAGACTGCGTTTGTTTTTGTCGGGAGCTTAAGTGGCCTCACTGACCTTGTGAATTCGTTTCAACAAGTATTTATCAACCACTGGGTCCAGAAGGGGGTGGACTGGCGTGGTTGCATGTGCCACGCCGTCCGCCAGCATCTCTGCCCTGTGTCTCCCGCAGAGAGGTCCGGCTCTGCGCCCTCGGGGGGGCCGTCCCGGCTCAGCAGCAGCAGCTCCTCAGAGTCGGGGAGCAGCAGCTCCAGCGGCTCCAGCTCCGACAGCAGCGACTCCGAGTGATCGGGACTGGAAGCAGGCAGGACGGAGGGTGCCGTGCCCACGAGCCCACAGCGCCCCTGGTCAACATGCTCCCCCGTCCACGGTGTGCGGTCGTCTCCACTCAGTGTTATGATACCTTCCAGTTTTGCTTCAGTAGGTCAGAGTCCTTCCTGTGCGCGCATCAGACTCTGAGGAGGTATGAGCTCCGCCAGTCTCTTCTTCGTAACTCGGTTCAGTTGCCCGGAGACGACGGCCTCAGACGCTAACCTGACCGTGACCCCTGCGAGGCGGGAGCAGAAGGACCTTGCAGAGTCCTCTTCCCAGCCCAACCTGGGCTGTCCTCGGAGGAAAACTCCTCAGAGGGAATCGCTCTGAAATGGGTACTGACCGAAAGCTCGGCCAGCGTGTGGTGTCTACCATCTGGGCTCCAGCCCTCGTGCCTGCTGCGCTCACTTCTGCAGGGGCCGAGGACAGTTGTGCCTGCCAGTAAGGTCCCGTAGGGCCTTGGTGGGGCGCTGTGCAGCTCCAGCGTAGAGCGTCGAGCAGGGGGGCGGGCAGGCTGGTCTCTGGCCACAGCGGCAGCAGGAGCTCCCGGGATGGGGCACAGCTGCTGCGTGTGCGGCGTCCAGGTTTCCAACACTGAAACTTTTACCTCAACTTAAAAAGAAAAAAAAAAAAAAAAGATTAAAAAAGAGAGAGACTTTTTTTGTAAGGTCCAGCGGTTTCTATAAAAGTCCAGCCCGTGTGTCCCCCCGGTCAGTGCTGCCCCGCTGCTGCCGCACGCTCTGGAACCACTTCCCTAGTCTATGTATATATAAATACTTTATTTATTAACACCATTGGTCATTTTTTAAAAAAAGAAAAAAGAAAAGAAAAACAACCGTGAAAGAAGTGCATCAGGAGAAGTAGCCGAGACGCAGGCCTGCGGCCCCCAGAGGGCTGCCCCTGCTGGGCCGGTGCTCGCTGCGTGGCGCCCACGTGCTCCTCCTGGGCCCGGGCTTTCTGGGCTCTTCTCGTGGGTTACTTTGGTTCTGCAAGATTGGAGACTTGGCAAGGGGACACTCAGCCACAGCACATGTAGGTTTCTGCATGGGGTCGGTTCCCTTGTGTTCACTGATGGTCTCTTTAAGACGTTTAAAACCAACATAGGGAATCCCAGTTCTATAACAAGCTTTGTAATCTGAGAGAAAAGAAATGTATAGTAAATCGAAGTCTCGATTTTTAACTTTCTATTGTAAAAAGTAATAATATACAGAGTTTAACGGGAGGTTCTGTTTGGTTATTTTCTGGAGGCTGCTGCCTGGCTCAGCCAAGCTCTGCCCAGCCGAGCCCCGAGCACCGTGGCTTTGGCCAGCCTGCCCCCGGCTCGCCCAAGCCTCCAGGGGCCTGCCGGTCTCCCCGGGTGTGAGGCTACCCGGGAGCCCACACAGTGCTACCTGCTCAAGAGTTTCCAGTCGGGCCAGGAACGCCTGCACCGGGCGTCCTCACAGGCCCCCAGACAAGGGCCCTGGGGCTGCTGTGGGGGCCGCGGCTCAGCGACCTTGGTCTGGTGG
Source organism: Geosciurus inauris (assembly GCA_004024805.1). Lineage (NCBI taxonomy): Eukaryota > Metazoa > Chordata > Mammalia > Rodentia > Sciuridae > Geosciurus > Geosciurus inauris. The sequence continues at coordinate 4,513 of PVHX01014618.1, read as the reverse complement.
TCTGTCGTTCCCACAGGCGCGTCTGGAGAACGTGGGGCTGACTGGTCTGAGTGCCCCTGGGCGGGTGACATGTCAGACCCCTGTGTGGGTGTGGGAGCGTGCGGTCAGCTGCCGCCATTCCAGTGCTGGCGACTGCCACTTGGCTTGGTAAACTTTTAAGTCAGTTTTGTTTATAGTAAAAATATAAATGGATTTTAAAGTTCCATTTTTTAAAGTTACCCTTGTTTTTCAAAGGTATTTTCTAAATAGATCTTTAATAGAATATTTAAACTGTGACTTCAAGGAATTAACACGACGAGGTCGACGGGTCTTCGCACAGGACGAGTGGGGATGTGCCAGGAGTGTACCCTGGGCGAGCGCCGGCCCTGCGAGGGTCCCTGGGGGGCTGCAGGTAGCAGGTGTCGCCTGCAGGAGCCGTCGGGGAAGAGCAGCCTGAGTCGGTGCAGTGGCCCGCTGTCCACCGTGCTGGAGGTGTCCGCCACCCGCCCCTCTCACGGGGTCCCTGGCTCGGCGGCTTCTGGGGCTGTGGTCCTACTGAGCACGCGGCTCATGGTGCTGTAACTTAAGGCCTTCTGTCCAGACTCAACACTGTTTCTCTTCAGTTTTGGAGGGTCAGTGACTCCCTCAAGACCCTTGGTGTGAGCTGTGGGCGCCCGGCGCCCCACCTGCCCGCTGTCCTGTGTGGAGAGCCCTAGGGCAGCTCTCGCAGGCTCCCTGGGGAGGGCATGGCCCTCCTGCTCGCAGACCTTGAGCTGAGCTGCGTTTTCTTGTGTTCGTTTTGTTTGGTTTTGTTTTCAGCGTCACACCTTTTACTGTCACTGGGAAGCAGCGCTGACCAAGGCTGTCACGCCGTGTACCGCGGTTCCCTGATGACGCTGACACTTGCAGGACATTTTCCTTTTTATATCTAAAATGTTACTTTTCTGTATGATGTGCATGCAAGTTTACCGTAACTTTTCTTAACTTTTTAGTGCCGTTCTAGTATATCCTGTAAATGTCAGTTACTGAAAACGCGTCCGGTGTAGTAGTTCTAGCTTGTTTATTGCAGTGCTGGCCCTCACACCACAGAATAAAAATGGTGGAGAGTACTCTGATGTTCTGGTAATCATGGACCCTTCTCCTGGGGCATTTGTTTTGTTTTCATAATAAAAAGAAGAAGAAAAAGGCCACGTGTGCACCGTGCCGTGCTTTCTGCAGTAGCTCCCTGCCCCTCGGGCCACGTGGTGCCCAGAGCATCCCACAGTGCCCTCCTCGTCCTGGCATCAGCACTGAGGGCTAGGGAGGGTCACCTGGCCTCCTGAGAGCTCCCGCCCTTCTTGCCAGTTCCTGCCAGTTCCGTCTCTGTCCTTTGGAACAGGCGGCCCTGTGTATGCCCATGGCGCAGGGAGAGCCTGGGCCCTCGAGTAGGCCAGGCCTCTGCTCTCCCCAGCCCCGCCCCTGCCCTCCTTTAGAAAGGCAGGCGCTCCCACCCCGCTGGGCGCTCCTGGCCCTTGTCCCAAGTGTGCCTCAGCCACACTGAGGCCATTGCTGTGGTGCAGGCATCCAGCCCTGAGTCCAGCGGGCCAGACGGGATCTCAGTGCGCCAAGAGCAGGTCTGGATGAGGTTGGGTCTGTGCAGAAGGAATGAGGGACGAAGCCCTCCCAGGTCCCAACACTGCTCAGGATGACCACAGATACTGGTCTCACAGCTTCCAGGAAGGAAGTGCTGTGTGATGGGCCCCAGGGCATACCCTCCCCCCCAGCTGGGTCAGGCACACTGTCACTCCTGACACCGGTCCTTCCCACTCAGGCCAGCCTTCTCTGCCACAGCACTGGCCTATCCACCTCAGGCAGATGGCCCCTTCCTGCAGCCTAAGCAGCTTAGTGCCAGGTGTCCTGCGCATGGGTGGGGGCCTGTTTGTCACCTGCGTCCGCTGATCCCTCTAGAGACCAGCCTAGTGAGTGCTTTCCTCCCTGTGCTGCATGTACACTCAGAGCCCATCTCCATTTAAGTGCCAGGTCCCATGCTGACTTGACCTGTCCTTGGGTGGTCTTGAGGTGCTGTGAGCAGGTAGGAATCAGCTATTCCAGAGGAGTCTGGGCTGGCTTGCCTCCCGAGCAGGAGTTAAACTGAAGAACTGAAAACATTGACAGGAACTACCCAGTAGACTTGGCACAGTTCCTGAGTGTCGGGTCCCCGTGGCAGGTGAGCCCCTGCTAAGTCTTCCTCTAGCAGATGGGCCAGTCCACCAGCCCCATGCATCCCCCTTATGGCGCTGTGGCACCTCAGGAAGTCTGACTTCAAGCCTCCTGGCCTGAGGCAGCTAGCAAGCCAGGGGCCCAGCAGAAAGGCCCGGCTGCAGCTGGCTTCTGGTGCACCTGCTCGGCCCGCGCGCCCGCGGCAAGCTGGCTGCTGCCGCCGCCCACCTGCAGGCTCCCCAGAGGGCCACTGTCCTGGCGTTGCAGGCAGAGTCACGGGCCACACCGTACAGCGGAGCCGAGGGAGATGTGTGGGCAGGGGGGACACCACTGGAGCAGCGTGAGGATCGACGCTCTGCTGAGAGCGGTGCTGGGGCACCTGGCTCTGCTCTGTGTCCTTCTATCCTGGGCCGTTAGCAGTCCTCAGGTACCACGCGCCAAGAAACCGAGAGCCAAGTAAGATGGAGACCAGTAAAGAATAAGGGAAGGAGAGTCCCAAAGGATATTTATTTAGATGAGAGAACCGGCTGACAAAGCACACCTGGCACCTGCACTGCCATGGGGATCATTACAGCAGAGGGCAAGTCCCTTCAAAGTGACTTGAGGAAACTGCCCACAGAGGTGGACACTGTTGCCCATGTGCAGCGATGACAGGTCAAACGGCGGGCAGCTGCAGCCTTACAGTAGAAAGGCCGAAATACCCCTCCATCCGGGGGAGCCTGCCTGCCTCAGGCTCTGCCGCGGGACTGTGGCGCTTACCCGGGGCTCCCCCAGGTGCTCAGGATGTACTTGCCTGTGAGCTGCTGTCTGGGCTGGTGAGGACTGCTGGTCGCGGACTCGAAGGCCGCTGCCGCAGGGCAGCTATGCAGCACACCTCTGCTGGGCTGGCCACGGTTCACCACGCGCGTGTGGATGGACCTGACCTGTTCTTCACCAGGCAGAAGTTACTGCTCAAGCAACCTGTAAGAACTTGAGGGCAGAGGACGTAGCTAGTGGTAGGGCACTTGCCTATCACCCGAGACCCAGGTTTTGTCCCCAGCAAAGCAAACCAACAAACAAAAACCTTGAAAGCCTGGTGGGACCCACTCTTGCTGGACTTGCTTGGAAACAAATGGCGTCCAGCAGTGCCCAGGCCTGGCCATTCCCCGCAGCACCTGGAGCAGTGGAATGTCATGATGATGGCCTACGCAGGGTCCCCAGCAGTCTCTGGGTACAGCTGCACTGATCTGTGCTAAAGGGGGAAAAGGAGCCACCTCTGGGCCTCTTGGGTTGCTCCTCCTTCGGGGTCTTTAAGATCTCCAACAAAAAACAAACAGGCCGGCCGAGCCCAACGGTCCCCCTTCCTCGAAGCTGGCGCTTGCCTGCAGGTTTCCACGCTGGAATTACATAATTGTGCAAAACCTGGATTGACCTGTGTCCCGGGAGACCTCAAGCTTGTTTTTGTCCCGGACTAAGATGGCCTCGTTTCCGTACTGGGAGTACCACATGCTTCGGCTCCTGCTCAGGTACGTCCTGGGTGGCACAAATTCCAGTTTCTGCTGCTGCTGTTGCCAGATGAGCAAGGACGTGTCCCTGTACCTGAGGCGGGCATAGCCTTCTGACAGGGCCTTCTCTGCCAGCGGGACTCTGCCGCTCATCCCCGCCGTCCCGGCCCGCTGCCCCGGCCCGCTGCCCTGGGCTGGAGGAGGCCTCGCTCAGCTCACTGGGAGAAGAGGATCCGGAGGGTGGTAGGCCACATGCTCAGGGCGGCGCGGCAAGGGAACGAGGGGTGCCTCTGGGGGTTCGCAGGCCTCCGAGCGCCATCCGGGAAGGCCCACCGGCCGAGCTTGCGCGGCGCAGCTGCGGGGCACGGCGGCGGCTGGCACCACTGCGGGGCCCGCCAGGCCCCCGCTCCGCCGCCGCGGCCTGGGCAGCCGGGCTGCGAGGCACCGCCAGCGCGCGGGGCGACGGCGTGGCACCGACTGGCTCGGGCCCGGCGAAGAGCCGCGCCCACACGCCGGGGTCCGGGCCCCGCGCCGCGCGCTCCCGCCAGGCCAGAGCGGGCGCGCCGGGCCGGGGCCGCAGGGGAGGCTCCACGGCCGCGCGCCGCTGACCACCTCCGAACCACCTCGCGGCTCCCGGGAGCTGCGGCGGCCCGAGCCGGGGTCGCGGCGTCCGGGGGCCGCCGGCGGGGGACGCGCGGCAGGGGCAGGGCGGCCGAAGACCACCGCGCGCCCCGGCTGCGCCCCCGACGCCTCGGCCCCTCGCCTGCGCTGGAGACGCGGCCAGGCGCGGGGGCGGGGCCGCGACCGCGTCGCCAAGGCAACGCCGCAGGCATGACGAGCCGAGCGCCGAG
>PVHX01014617.1:0-49726 GCA_004024805.1 Geosciurus inauris | reverse complement strand
TGTTTTTGCATGTGCTGGGCACTGGCAGTATATTTTAGGGCAAATTAATGAGCATTAATGTCTTTCGCATCCAAGGCAATGTATAATTGGCAACCCCTCCCCCAACACATACATTCACACCCAGTCCCTTTTCCTCTCTCCAGCCAACAGTCCTTACTTTATTCTGTACTCGGGGCATACTTGAGAGAGCCAAAGCTGGAGATGTTCTCTGGATTCATATCAGTAGGATTATCTGGATGAAGTAAACAGTGTAATTAGAATAATTAGACAGGATTTTTTCTTTTTTCTTTCTTTTTTCTCCAGTACTAGGGATTGAACCCAGGGCTTCACACAGGATAGGAGGTATTTTTCTGAATGTGCCTTTCACGCTGACCCAACACCTTGGCTAGGAAGGCCCATGTTGGAAGAGAGTTGGGAGAGTGGGGAGGAAGCAGAGACTCATTCCCAGCAGCAGCAGGACTATCTTAGAAAAGGACCCCACTCACTGCAACTAAGAAAAATCTTATCTGTTCCTCTGGTGACAAATAGGCACTTGGTTTCTATCATGTCCTTACCAGTTCCCCAAATCCTTCTACTGTACCTTCACTCACTCCTACCTGGCTGGCTATTTCTCTTGCCCATAAGTCCAACAAAGAAATCATGCATGTCACCTGCAGAAAAAAGCCAAAACTGTCAACAGAAGGAGCGATGCATTCCCCATGTATGTGTCAGGACTTCTAAGGTTGGGTTTCTTGTCTGTTTCTTTCTACTGACACCTCATAGAGAGCATACCTATCCTTTATGACCACCTTTCTCTCCTCCACATTTCAAGGACTCTCTGCTCTATCAGGTGCCTGGTTTAGCATCTTCACAGCCCCCAAGAGATCCCTTTGGTTCCTAACGTCAGCCAGCGGAGCAGAACACCACCACCCCCACCCCACCCCCCTGGCCCTGGCCTTCACACCTGCCTCCTCCTATTTCCCCAGTTGTCTCTCCCACTCATGCAAGGCTGGCTCATCAGTGGCAGCTGGCCTAGTGCCTGCACCAGCTGAGATGAGGCTGGCCAAAATGGCCACTAAGCCCATGCCAATGGAGCACTACTGAGTAAGTGATCAGGGAAGCAGAGCCTCCTTGTCTCGCCCTCCCAGCAGCAGCAGAACTATCTTAGAGTCCCTATCATAGATATTTGGAGGATGAAGAGGCTACTCACGTTTTTGGGGAAGTGATGATTCTTTAGGGTCTGAGAAACCAAAAAAAAGTGTGTGAATGGGGAGTGGACATGGGAAAGTAATGATGAAGGGGGATTGGGATCACAACCCTTACAGATCCACTAAGCTATTCCCCGTGTCCCACCCTCCCAACCCACCTGAACGGGTCTCCCAGGCAGATCTCATCTTTAGAGTCGTTCCCCTCACACCCTCTCCCCTAAGGGCTGCCTCTTACCCATGCTAGCCTTGCTCAGCACTTTGAGCAATCCTTCCAGGGAGACAGAGCGGCTGTCATAGAGTCTCCGCAGCAACGATGGGGGCAGCTGGTAGAGATCCGAGTCCTTTAGGGAAGAGGAATAGAGGCCTGAAGCAGAAGGCTCATACCCTATCTACTCACTCTTCCCATAGAAAGCAGCCTGAACCCATCACAGCTGAATTCCAATGCTCTGTTTCTTTCAGGATTTCCTCTGCTTTACACTGGAAGAGAAATGGATATTCAAGTATAATGTACAGACCAACAGCAGTACCAGCACAGATGGGAGCTTGTTAGAAAGGCAGAATCTGCATCCTTTGCCAGACTTGCTGAAACAGAATCTACATTTGAACCTGACCCCCCAGGTGATTCATATCTACCATGAGGTTTGAGAAGCCCTACTAAGCATTCCTGTAGGCTGGTCAACTCCCCTATTTGCCTAGGACTAAGGACGTAAGGGATGAAGGACTTTCAGTACTCAAAATGGGACAATTGATCACACTAATTCCCAGGTTAAAGGAGGACTGTCCTTTGGGGCCCCATCCCAGTCCTGCTACCTCTCAGTGACAAGGGCCATAGGGTTTTTTTCCCTAGCATATTAGGAACCAGTGTCCCCGGGATGTGGATGTCCCGCTGAGAGAGCCATGAACACCCTCATCCCCAAGAAAGTACCATCAGACAGAGTGGGTGTCCTCTGATCTGTGTTCCATGATTGAGTCACAGACAAGACTCACTCCTGAGGTGGAGTGGCAGTAGACAGCCAGGGCATACCAGCTAACCTGAGATTCCCCCACTCGGAGCTATGTCCATGGACATTCCCTTCTGTTTCTTTATAGGAGGGAATTCTCCCATTCTCTCCTTCTCTGTGGCTTCCTGCCTCTAGTTTTTCCTCCCTCTCCTGTTTCTGTCCTGGATCTGTTATTTCAGGAAGGCCACATGCTCAGAATGGCATCCCTTCCACTTCCTCACCAACAGAACCCCTAGATTCTGTAACTGCTGCCCAGCAGGGGCTCTTGATTGTCCTTATGATTTTTTCTAACAACTTGGGCACAGCAGGGTCATGGGTACATGCCATATACCCAGTTAATTGCAGTTGCAGAGATGATGATTGTGTTTAGAGATTTTCATGTTGAAATTCAGCAGAACCTCTCTCCAGAGCCCAGACATCCTTAGGCTGCTATGCACACACAGCAGTGCATTTACCCAAGTACACACCAACCTAGTTGCCTGGGAACACTATGGGCACACATATATTCTATCCTCTTTCTGTCTCAATTTTCCCATCCTCACAACCCTTGGGGAGAAAGGGCAGGAAGGCAATCCTCTTTCATTGGCCAGGAAGAAGAGGGGACATCTTATTACCCAAGGTCCAGCAGCAGGTTTGTCTCTTAAGAACCCAGACACTCTGACTACCCCAGCCTGGAAATTTGGAGCTCCAAGCACAGGGTCCACCCCATATCTGACATACCTGGGTGGTTCTGAATGGTTTGGGGGCTTTTGGATCTGGCACAGCTGCTGCCACGTGCAAGGCTGCCCTGCAGTCTCTTTTTCTCTTTCTTCTCGGCCCAGCGGCCACTTTCCCCAAATTGTTCCAATACTCTGCCCAGCTCTTGTAATGAGATGCTAAACAGATTGGAGCTGGAGAGGTGGTTAGACTTCGCACACTGAATTTGTAATAAACTCCACCCATAATCATCTTAAAAGCATTTGTACCAAAGTAATTGCTGTCATTTCAAAACCTGGAAAAGACTTCTTCCCTGCACTCTCCCTGCACCTTAACCCTGGCAATACCTATTCTTTTTCTTAGAGGAACTTTGGGAATCAGGGCTCATCCTGACTTTTTGATTTTTATTTTGTTTTGTTTTTTGTTTTGCTATCCCATTTAAGCAGAGACTAGAAGCAGCAAAAGTAGAGGCAAGCAGGAGATGGGTTGAGATCTTACAAGAACCTGAGATTACGAGGGGTGGATAAGTGGAGGAAAAGACAATTTATTTTCATTTTGAAAATAAGATAATACACATAACTGATAGGTGAAATAGTATACAACTGACCATTTGGGAGAGAAATTCTGCATTTCATACCATCTAGGGAGTAGAGGAAGTCTGCCCTTGCCAAGAATAGAATCTGAACCAGACTATACAGAACCTTATTCCACCTTAGTTCACCCCTCACAGCACCATCAAATCACCAAGCCACCTGTCAATCAAGCAACCAAATAACATATTTGTTGGGCACCTTTTATGTACAAGGTGTCAAAGACATCCAGAGACAAAGATACTTACATCCCTGAGACAATGGGAACATGAGAGGAGCAGACAGGCAGAGAAACCCAAAGGAAGACAAAACACCCTAGGATGGAGAACTCACCTAACTCCCAACCCTGCCCACCCACCTTCCTCCCTACTACAGATAGGCAGAACCCCAGGTGTCCATGATGTTCCCAGGACCCTGCCAGGGCTGCCTTACCTTGCTGTGGCTCCCGCCAGGCACCACCTGTTCCTGTGATTCTTCACAGACAGCCCCAAAGGTCCGAGCTAGACCAAGAGCTAGGATGATTGCGAACAGCAGGGTGCTCCTCATGGTGCCTGGGAGGGCAAAGGGACAGTCCCTGGGCAAGGCAGGGAGGGGAAGAAGAAGATACAGCTCCATGAAAACACAAGAGGCATTTATGACTGGCAAGCTGGCTCAACCCTGCTTTCCCAGCCACCAAGTCTCCCATCCAAGTCCTACCCAGGAAAGAGGATGAAACACATCTCTGAGCCGGGGGTTCATCCTTTGGGCTCAGTTTTCCTGCACACTTATTAGACATTTCCTCAGGATGTACCCTTGGCAATGAGCAGTGTTACATGCTGCCAGACTCTAGCTCCCAACAAAGATGATGATTTATAGGACATACACTAGTCTGTTTCCTTAATTGGCTTAAAAAGAGGTTCTAAAGGCTATTTTTCAGGACTAGATAACCCCACGACTTATGCAAAAACTTTCTGGTGTGGAATAATCAGTCTGTTAAATCTCCAAATATTAATAGCTCTCTACCCTACAGACACTTTCTGCTCACACCCTGCTCACCTATCAGAGTACCATCTCCCTCATTCCCTCCTGACTCTGGCCCCTGACCCTTGGTGCCAGCTTCAGACCATTCAACACTCTTCCCCTTGTGCCTACCTGTTTGGCAGCTCTGAGCCTGGCGCTGCAGGGGACTGGCAGATCAGGTTGCTGATCAGTGGAGACTCCCCACTCCCCACACGCTGGTGCTACCGGTGCTGCTGATGCTGAGGCAAAGAGAGAAATGGTGGCAGGATCTGGAAGGTGGCAGGAAGTCAGCCCCAGCTCCCCCATAAAGGCTCTGGGAGGGTCTGGGGGAGCCAAGGGGAGGGGCTGAGAGTCACCAATCCCAGGGTGGCTGGAGGGGAGGGGGGAAGCTGATGGGGGTGGGAAGGCGCAGACTGCAGCCACATACCCACATACCCAGACACACACACACACACACACACACACACACACACCACAGATCTGGCTGTGAGCTGGAGCTGTCCAGCAGCCCACTTTCCAACGGCACAGAAGGTAGGCATTCTAAAGGATGTCATGTGTATGGTTTATCATAAAATCACCATACTAGGTCTAGCTCAATAGGTGTGGCCCCTTTCCCTCCATGTTCACCCACTAGCTCCTTGTCCTATAAGCCTTCAAGCTTGACAGCCAGGCTGGAACAGGATCACCAGGATCACTTCAGGATCTCCAGGCAGAGGCCCCCTACCTGAGAATCGGGGGTGAGTCTGGCATCCTCTCCTGTCTTCATTCTGTCTCTGTCCTCCTCCCAGGGGGAACTGCCTCATCACGTTAGTCCTCACCCCAAGTGAGTATCAATGCTTTTCTCCTGCTGCTGAGTGCAAAGAGCCCAGTCAGCCTCTCTCCCCTCTCCTTCCTGACCCTGAAACAGTTAGACTTAGCTACATCCTTTTACAGTTCTACCTTCTATCCCTCCTGCTGTAGTCTCGAGGAGGAGGAATGAACACTCAGCTGAACAGTCCCCCATGCCTCCCCCTCTCCACGCTGCTCCAGCAATGATCTCCTAATTGCTTCCCTTTTCCCTCAAAGTTACATTTTTCCCTGCTCTAATCTGCCTCCCTGCCTTGTGAGCATCTTCTCCTCTGACTTTTCAAGCCCCTTGTTCACACTCTACACCCATGAGGGGGTTTATTTCCCTTTGCACACCCAAAGGAGAGAGACCCAGAGGAGAGGCAGAGTCAGGGTCAGGAACGGAGTTGAGACTCAGAGCAAGAAAGTGTTTCCCAAGAGATGGGGGAGATCTGTAGTGAAAACGAGCTTCCAAGGAAGGCATCATCCTCAGTATTCTCCCTGGCACAGAGTTTGAACATCCACAAGATACTCTGGCATGGAGCAATCCATTTGATTTTCAGCACGTCCATCATGGAAGTAGGTAAGAAAGATGTCTCTTTTTCAGATGAGGAAACTGAGGCTCAAGAGGTTTAGTCATTCACTTCCATATATACAGCTACTGGTGAGTACAGAACCACCACAAGTTGAGATTCTTCTCACTCCATATCTTCCACTCTTTTACAGCTCTGTCATGAACATTGACCTGTGAGAGAACAGTTGGCATTCCCAAAGGGAGCAGATGGCCCACCTCTCTGAGACTTTGATATATGGGACCATTTACTCTTCTACATCTTGGGATGAAGAGAGAACTGTATCTATCTTACATTTACTACAAAGACTCCTCTTAACAAGGTCTTCCCCAATCATCCTATTTACAATAATTACTAACCCAATACTCCATACATCCCCCTCCTGTTTTTATTTCTCTGTGCACTTATTACATCCATTATGCTAATTACTTATTGTCTCTTTACCACACACTACCTTCACTAGAACATAAGCATCACGAGGTCGAATTTTGTCTGTTTTGTTTGCTATTATGTCCTATAGTATTTGGCATATAATAGGTGCTCAATAAAAATTTGTTTATAAAATGAAAAGGGAAGCCAGAGCCAAGCTTCTTGTAACTCAGCCCAAACTATGGATCCTCCTTGGAGGCTCTCAAGTGCTGATGGGATCCTGAAATCCTTACTCATCACTCTACCCACCCCAGGATTTGGGATAGATTGACAGAGGTTACCCTGGCTGCACAAGACCCGATGTTCACCCTGACTGAGGGCAGCAGCTGGGTATTAAGGCCTCTTTATTATGTAAGAGGCTAATGGGGCCTCATTGAAAGATTCTCATTACCCAGCTAATTGCAGGGCTGTGTGGGGAAAGAACATGGGCCAGAACCCAGGACTGGGAGCATTTAGTGGGATGAGGAACAGAAGTGGGTGGCAGTTTACATACAAATGGCATGACTGGTTCATTCTTTTGAGAAGCTCAGGTGCTTTTCCTAATTGACCTGTCATCTCTCCTTCTCCTCTCCCATCAGTCTTGGAGATAGAAGCCCAAGCTAGGCAAGTGGAGGGAGTTGAGTTTGCAGAAAGATGTGTTGGACCAATAGCCTCCTGGGCCCCATCTCTGTATCAACCCCTCCCCAACTAACCCATGTGTCCCTGCCCCCAAGCCCTAGCACCAGGGAAGCAGGGCTGCAGCAAAGGTCCACCATGAATAATGTCCTTTGATGATGCGGCATCTCACAGAGGATGCTGAGAGCCAAGGCTGGGGGGAGCAAAGGGATGGCAGGGAGAACTGATCACCCCTTGATCCCTGGGATTAGCTAAGACTTGAAAGAGCTGATGTTAACCTAAGTTAGAAAGGTGATGAAGGAGGGAGGCATTAGAGAGCTGTAGCAGGCAGCTTCATTTTGCCCGGGAATCATATGCAAATGAAATGTAAATTGCCTATTGTAGCTATAGAGCACCTAGGTGTTTTTTCTTTGAATATCTACTCTTTATTTGAGCTACGTCTCAGAAGCTGTCACCAGCCTAGAGGAGAGGGTACTTGGAGTCCAGGCTCCCTATCAGCAGACCCCTGCCCCCACTGCAGATCCCCCTCTTTGTTGAGGGCAAGGCAAGGAAAAGGTGTTTACAGATGTGCTGAGCCAGGTTTATAAGTCTTTCTCTAGGGGTTAGAGGTGGAGGCAGACCCTGCACGTCCGTCCGTGTGCCTGTTTACCACGAAATGCTCAATTTATGGACTTCCTCCACATCCTGGAGACGTGCTGGGTGTGAGGGTAAGGCTGGGGCCACATGAGACACTGGGTGGAGATATGAGTGAAGAATGGAAAATCAGCAGCATCTGTGACCTTCCATGCCCTGCAGCCAGGAGAAAGCTGGAGACAACCCACAGAGCAGGTTGATCAGGGAAGATCCCCTTAGAGCCTATGAAGAAAATCAGCAGAGCCAGGACTGTGGCTCCTCATGGTGGTCAGGGGAATCCAGGATGACTATGCCCCTGAGAGGCTGGAATGGCCTAGACTTTGAGAGTGCTAAACAGACAGTAGGGGAGAGGGTTGGGAGAGAAGGCTGATGGCAGAACTCCTGCTTCTTCATGGTGAGAAAGCCAATTCCAAGCCCCGTAACACAGGTGGGGGAAACTGAGCCCTGTAGTTTCCAAGTTCACGAGCTTCAGAAGAGAAGAAAGGCAACACCAGGAAGAGGACAATGGAGAGAAGGAAGGGTGAAGGAGAAGACGCACCCCATCCGCCCTTGAACTCTCATCCACCCACATGACTCATACAGGTAGGCCAGAGACCTGTTCCTCCCCCGCTGCATCCCGCCCCCTCCTGCCCTGGTCAGGGAGCTGACAGTTCCCTCAGCCCTGGGAGGGAAGAGAAAAGCTGGATAGGGAGCAGCAGCTGCGTTTTCTTCTGAAATTGCTTCTGCAAATGACCAGACACTTCACTGGGAAAGTGACGACAATTTGGGCCCTGGGAGCAGGAGATGAGGCAGAGAGCGGGGGCGATCAGGATCAGGTCACCACCTCCCTCTAGGCCAGACAGGATCTTCTCAGCCTGATTTCTGAGAAGTCAAGAATGAGGGAGTTATCAGGTGGGGGAAGGCTGGCCAGAGCCCAAGCTACCCCTCATCTGGACACAGCCGCTACAAGAGAGGCTCTAGCCCCTCACCTGACACCCTGGGTCCCATCTCAGCTTAGAGCAGGGTGTGTGGAAGCATGGGGACTCCAGCTCAGAAAGCAAGATTAATCTGCAGGCAGGAAGGGAAGTTAATCAGGTCTCCCCAACAGCATGATTACCTGGAGCCGTGAGCTGCCTGCTGATGGAAGCCAGGTGAGGCAGACCCCAGCCTAAGGCACAGCAAGCTCAGAGCTCATCGGAAGAGGCAAGGAAGAGGCAGGGAAGGTGGAGGTTATGGAAAAAGGAAGAGACTTCCAGAGACAGTAACAAAGGCAGCCCTTTTTAAGCTCTTGTAGAAGGCAGACCTAAATTTCACTATGAATATCGGCAGCATGTTTCTCCAAAGGTAAAGACCAGGATGGTGAGAGATTGGACAAGATGCAATCTGTGAGGAAACAAATGTGAAGGGGAGTGGGAAAATATATGAAGCATTTGATAAAATATAATTATGTATTGATAAAAGAACCCACACAAACAGGGACAATGAAATGGTGTGAGACAGTTGGGGACTAAGAAAAAGGTAATGACAATGACACAGAAATAAAGAGGAAAGAAGTTGAATCGTAGGGGTAAGGACACCTCCCTTGTCAAGTGTCACCACCTGCAGGCCCCAGCTATGGGACAGTGATTAGCAAAATAACTGTTGGCAGCAGCTTGGTGTTTCAGGCATGTGGAAAGGCAGTGGGTACCAGGCAGGCAGGTGTGATGCAGCCTAGTGCTGAGCTTGGAGATGTAGGGGTGATGGGAGCTTCTGGGTGCAGGGGACCCTGCATTTCCCAGCTCACCTCAATTTACATGAGCCCTCCAGCCTTGGGCCTCTTGTCAGACTAAATCTTCAAAGCAACCCAGTCTCCGCCAAGAAGGGATCCTCACTTTTTCCCTCCCAGGGACAAATTTAATGAATTAGCCCATCGGCCACCTGAGACCTGAGCACTGTCCCCAGCTGCCCCACCCCCACCCATCTCTCCAAACCCCCGCTAGAGCTCAGCCGGTCAAGGAGGCCAGAGACAATTTCCCTTCTTTTCCCTTATTATCAGTACTAGCTGGCTCTGAGGAGCCAGAGGGAGGGGAAAGGGCATGGGGGACAGGAATCTAAATGCAACTGTGTGAGAAGATAGGGAACAGGGACCCACCCACACTGACCAAAGCTTTCAGAATTGCATTTTATTAGTTGGCCCAAGAGCCTCAGGGCAGGAGGGAGCAGTGTTTAGAGGAGAGCTCTGGAAGAGTTGGGGAAAAGAAAGTCCTTGTCAAGAGTTCTATCTCCAAGGCCCACCTCATGATCAGAGGGGCTAGACACTAGATGCCCCACAAAGGCAGGCCGAGGGAGTTAGTGCTGGTCCTAGAGGAAGAAGCTGTTTCTCTGCAGGAGCCCGTCCTCACTGCACAGTCACCTCCAGGCAGTCACTCCCCTTCTTCCTGCAAATAAGCTTGCTCTTCTCACCAAGCCCAGGGCCCTGAATGACCTTGACAGCCACACTGCTCTCCTTGAACCTCACTGAGAACCTGGAGGGGGAACAGACAGAAAAGCCAAAGCTGGTGTCCCCACCTCCTTAGCCCTACTCCCACATATTCATGATGGTTTCCACGCCCGGCCCTGAAGCAAGTGTACATCCCCCACCCTCTGTCAGATGACTCAAGGTCCCAGAGAACTTGGGTGAGGGACTAAGAAACACTGCCAAGACTTGCCCTGACATAGCATACTTCACTTTTATTGCACAAATTTCCCCGGTCACAATGACCATCAGCCCGGTCATCTGTCTTAAGCTGTCCCTCACCACCAGCTCCGTGGCCTTACCTCTCAGTCACAGTGACAGAAAGCTGCCTTTGTGTGGTATCTAGCACAGCCTGGTACATTTTTGTCAGCAGTTCTACCACATGGTCACTGATCAACAAGAAGTCACCCTTGGAGCCCACTGATGACATCTTAGAAATGGAAAAAATAGCAGGAAAGGGATTCATTTTTTTCCCCTCAGAAGCAGGTTAAGGGATATCAAAGACCCAAAGTGAGAGGTCTGGCCCCCAGTAGCCCCAGATGCCCACCCTCTTTGGCCCCACCAGCTCTGATACCTCATTCAGATGCAAACCAAAGAGCCCATCCTGAAAGCTGGTGATTGACACCCCAGCCACATTGTCCAGCCCAATGACAATTTTGGCCTGGGACTTCTTGGTGTCTGTGAGAATCACATGCCCCCTGGTTAGGAGGAGAATCCGGGCAGAAGTCTAGGGATGGAACAGGAGAGAGCAAAGATGGGCAGGATCAGCCTCCAGTCCACTGTACTCAGTAGAGCACACATAGCCCCGTTCTTCTGCCACCCACTGGGCCCCAGGTCTTGACCCAGCTGTAGGGAAGAGTTCAGCATGCAGGCCGTCACCTTGCCATTGCCACGGTTGACCTTCTTCACAGTCTCTGCCATAAGAATTGGCTCTTCCTCTCTGCCCTTCAGTTTCTGCAACTTGGGGTTACCTTGCAGCCCAATGTAGTCACCACGGAATGGAATGGGGACACTGAGGACACATGGAAGGCATGCGATGGGGACAAGACTTTGTACTTCCCCACCCTAAGAGTGTCCATCCTAGTTCTCTGGGCCCTTCCCCCACCCTTTATCATATCTTTTGTCTCAGTGGTTCACAGGACCAACAATATCAGCACCACTGGTAGACCTGGGAGACTCTGAGGAAGGGCACAATATCTGGGTGTCCACAACATCTGTGTGTCCACAGTCCTGCCAGGTGATTCTGATGCAGGCTCAAGCTTGTAAACCACCTCTCGATAGAACTAGTTGTGCAGAGTCCGGGCCCTCACCTCTGGGGGTAGGAGGCCTTCTTGCCTTTGAACAGTTCGCTGGCACAGAGCTTTTCCCTCAGCATCTGCACCTGCTTGGGGGACAACTGATCACGGAATTTCTTGCACTGTGAGGAAGGAGGAACAGCAGCTAAGATCATGGAGGGGAGGGCAGGCAGAGCTGAGGAGAAGGTGAGAGACATGGACTAGCACACACTAGGGGAGAAGAGAAAGGGAACAGGAAAGGCACTAAACACTTCAGAAGTGTGTGTACTTCAGAGAGGTCAGGGGCTGGAGGGTTCCTGGAGAGGAGGGAAGGAGCTAGAGAGGGAAGTGGAAACTGTCACATATGAGCATCATGAGGCATAAGCTCAGCATACAGGGCAAGGCTTAGCTCAGATGAGAGCTTAACAAGTACTTCTTGAATTAAAGAACAAATGACGTTATACTAAGTGAAGTTAGCCAGACACAAAAGGACAAATACTGTATGACTCCCCAATACAGGAGGTACCTATGATAGTCAAATTCATAGAAACAGGAAGTAGATTATAGGTTATGTGGGGGGAGGTAATGGAGAGATACTGCTTAATGGGTACAGGATTTTAGTTTGAGGTGAAGAAAAATATATGACGATAGATGATGGTGATGATTGTACAACAATGTGAAGGTACTCGGTGCCACTAAACCATACACATGAAACTAGCTAAAATGGTGGATGTTATGTAATCCATATTACACTACAATAAACAAAAATGAGGGGGGGTAGAAGAGGGGTGCAGAAGATGGAGACAAGAAAAGCACAAAGGAGAGGAGAGGTGCCGGGCCTTACTTTCCATTGGTGGAAGAGCTGATGCAGCTCCTGATTAGCCCTGTTGAAGCACTTGTAGGGGGCAGCTGGCCACGTGTTGTCCAAGACCTTGGTGGATGGCAAATTGCTCTTCAGGCCCAGCAAGAATTTCTGTGCCTGGGTTGGGAGCAGAGGATTGGGAGTGGAATGATGGTAAGTAACACTTCCTGGGAGGCAGACTCACACCCAGACCCTGCCACTCACCAGGAAGAAAGCTGCCCCTAGTGAGAAACAAGAACAGAGTCAAAAAGACAAGGAGCTCTGTCAGCATGAAGTGTGGGGTGAGGCTGGGAGGTGAGAGCATGGATGGAGAATGGAGGGAGACAAGGACTAGCTCCAACCAGTGACTGGTTATCCAAGGCAGTGAGGTGGGAGGAACCAATACAACAGCGGGTCTTAACATATTGCTCCTATAGTTTCCTATCCTCTCAGCTCAGTGGCCTACAGTTGGTGGCCACTGTCTGTGATGGCTATTCGATGGGTAGCAAATCTGCCCTTCCCTCTGATCAGTCAAGTCTAATACCTCAGTCTGCCATTCAAAGTTCCCCATTTAGAGCCCCAGATTACATCATAGGATCCCCTGCATTCCCCCTGCACACCAACCAGACAAGACTCCTTGCCACACCTCTATACAGCCCACACACTCTGATTCCATGCCTAGCCTCCATTAGCCTAGGTCTGTCCACCCAGATTCTGCTGCATCCTTTGAGATACACCTCAAGCCCTACCTGATGCCCCAGACCACAGGGTGCCTCTCCTTACTCTGAAGCCTCCTCATACTTTGTCTAGACCTCTGTCTTTACACTATAGTTATTTGTATGGAAAACATCTTCCCCTTCTAGACAGGGAGTCCTTGGGAGTAAAGATCCCATAATACCATTTTTTTTCACCATTAAACTTTTATTGAGCGTCTCTCTGCCTGTCACTTTTCTAGGTATGGAGACACAGCAGTGAACAGAGTGCGCAAAGTCTTGATTGTCATTGGGTTTACATTCTACAGGGGGTGGGGAAGGGAACAGACCACAAGCAAATGAATACATAATTCAATGTCAGATAATGCTATCTGCTATTATGCAAAGAAGCAGGCCCTGAGGCAGTAATCACATATTCCAGAAACATAAAGAAAGATGGTGTGGCAGGAATAGATTGAGCAAGAGGTAAGAAGAACCTTGGTTAGGAGCAGATCATGAGGGACCCTGTAGGTTGTGGGGAGGGTATGTCAGGCTTTCACCATTAGAGGGCTTTAAGAGTAACATGATCTGACCTAATTTTTAAAAACTACTTAATGAAGCTTATTTTTGTTATTTTGAGTTTTTATACTTGCAGAAAAGCTAGGAAAAAAACTGCAATGAACACCTGTATACTGTGTACCCTTGACCTAATTCCCCAACTGATAATGTTAACATTCTGCCCTCGCCATATGCTCTTTCTAATGTGTACTAGCACACACATATATGTATATAAACATGTATATATTCACATAGATGCAAATACTTGCTACTACACTATCCTTCATAGGTTATAGATACCATAACATTTCCCCCTAGAACTTTAGCATGCCTCTCCAAAGAGCAGGGACACTCTTCCACAACCATAATTCCATCACACCTAAGAAAAATCCACATTGGTTAGATACACTCATCTAACAGCCACCCAGATTGAAATGTCTTCATATGGCCTTCATAAACTTTTTATTTTTTATTTTTTATTTTTTTTTAGTTGTAGATGGACATAATGTCTTTATTTTATTGCTTTGTATGTGGTGCTGAGGATCAAACCCAGGGCCTCACGCATGCGAGCCAAGCGCTCTACCGCTGAGCTACAATCCCAGCCCGGCCTTCATAAACTTTTAAACATGTCCTTTTTAGCTCCATTTTTTTTTTTCCTATTCCAAGATGCAATTAAATTTGATGCATGAGCCAGGCGCGGTGGCGCAGGCCTGTAATCCCAGCACTCTGGGAGGCTGAGGCAGGAGAATTGAGAGTTCAAAGCCAGCCTCAGCAGCAGCGAGGCGCTAAGCAACTCAGTGAGACCCTGTCTCTACATAAAACACAAAATAGGGCTGGGGATGTGGCTCAGTAGTTGAGTGCCCCTGAGTTCAATCCCTGGTGCCCCAAAAATTAAATAAATAAATAAATTTGATGAATGATACCTTAATGTTTAGCCTCTATAATTTAGAACAAGGACTCTTAAGTTTTTACCACCCAGAGAACACCTAGCACCCTGTTTACTTATGGCATAGGCTTATTGAAGATAGGGAAAATAATCTGATCTTCAGAATTGCCAAATGATTGGAATTTTTATGAAATTGTTTTACTAAGTAAGACATTAGGTTTAAAAATTATAAAAATTAAAATAGACAAAGGCAGAGCACATAGTGTATCACTGTCACTCTGCAGGAACTGCCCAAGCGTCCTCCACAGAAGCAGGCTTGGGCCACAGGACCTGGACCTGGCAAGGCCTCCGGTCACTTTGGAGTACCCAGTCCTTGGTCTGGTTTAATTTGATTCAAGAAACATTTCCTTTTTTATTTTTATTTTTATTTTTTGTACTGGAGATTGAACCTAGGGACACTTAACCACTAAAGCCACATCCCCAGCCCTTTTTGTATTCTATTTAGAGACAGGGTCTTGCTGAGTTGCTTAGGGCCTCACTAAGATTCCTGATTGAACTTGTAATCCTCCTGCCTCAGCCTCCCAAGCCACTGGGATTACAGGCATGTTCCACTGTGCCCAACTCAAGAAACATTTCTAAGCATCTTCCATAATCTCCTTTGTTCCAATCAGTGTGGAACCTCTGGGAACTTCATTACCATTGCTTGTTTTTATGTATCTAGAGAGTTCTGCCTTTCCATTTGCAGTCCTCCTGCCTCCTCTGCCAAGGGCCATGAGTTTTCCAGGCTCATGTTATGTATGTTAGTGTCAGATAGTCTTAGGCAGTGGTTAAAAGCTCTGGAGTCAAATATTTTATATCCCAGCTCTATCATTTATCAGAGACCCCTGGAAAGTTACTTAACCTCTCTGAGTCTTAGTTTTTTGTTTTTTTGTATTGTTTTGTTTTGGTTTGGTTTTTGGTTTTTTGGTTTGTTTGGTTTTTTTAGCCTATAAAATGGAGGAAAGGGACTACCTAACAGGACTACTGAAAGCCTTGAAAATTAAGCATATGGGCTGGGGATGTAGCTTGGTGTTAGAGGACTAGCTTGCCTATCATGTAAGGTCCTAGGTTCAATCCCCAACACCGAATAGGGAAGAAAAAAAAAGAGTTAAGCATGTAAAGAGCTTAGCACATAGTAAGTATTCAAAACATAATGGGCACAAAAACTAGCCCTAGGAGCTGGGATGTGGCTCAGTGGTGGAGTGCTTGCCTAGCATGTGTGAGGCACTGGGTTCAATTCTCAGCACCACGTATAAATAAATAAAATAAATAAATAAAGATTCATTGACAACTAAAAAATATTAAAAAAAAAACAAAAAAAAAAAACTAGCCCTAGTTATCATCAAGGCCTTGGCAAACTATGGAATCGTGGGAAACACTGGGGGAATAATGCCCAGGGTCCCTACGTGCTTCTGTAGTGGGGTGTGATTTATTGAAAGTTTGGCTGAACCCAGCAGCTCCTGGGTTGACATTCAGCAGATGCCTGATAAAATATAGGTGAAAGAAAGTGCAAGGGCCAGTCAGGAGATAGGAGCAAAATCAGATTACAGGTCTCAGGTATGTAGCAAGGGAGCACGTACTCTGGGGATGCAGACACACTGGAGCCAGCAGGAGAGGAGGCCAGGTGAGGAAAAGGCCAGGGAGGAAGGAATTTCCCCAGGGTGCAGGAGGAAGCAAGGCTGGGGGACAACCAGGAGGCCCTGAGCCTCGAACTCCAGCTCTTTTCCTCAGCAGAGGGTCCCAGCCTCTCTGACAATAAAGAGGGGCTTCAAACGAGTAGTAAGGGCCCTAACAACTGTCCAAAATCCCACTGATGAAGGTCAGTTGTAATTACTGCAGACCTCTTGCCAATCTCCTGCTCCTTCTTCCCCTCTTTGGCCTTTCCCAGGGTTTCACTAAAGTGCTGCTTTCTCCCTGGCTTCCCTTAAGACACCTTTCAGAAGCACCACTGCTATTTGACAAGTGTCTCCAGAAATCACGCTTCTCTGTCCCATTTTCCTCCCCAGAAACTTCCCACAGTTTGAATGTGTGAGCCAGGGCCTGGCTTCTTCCTGCTCATTCTGACCCAAGTCCTCCAGAATTGAGAGTAGGCCTTCCTGAGATTTACTTTCTGACTTGGCTGATATGGATTCAGAGGACATAGAAGGAAGATGAGATTTCTCCATCTCCACCCTAAAGCAGATCTTGGAAGGTTGGACCAGTTAATCTTCTGTGTGTCCTCACTCTGTTCTTACATGAGGTGGTTAAATATCTAGCCCCAGTCACTCCTCCAACCCACTTGCCCAAGGACCAGGCAGTGGATGTGCTGGGATCCTTTCTGCTACAGGCTTCCAGTAGTATCCACTCAAGTCAAAATGCTGTTTTGATTCTGCCCTGGGCCTGAGGGAGGCTGGGGCCCACTCCCCACAGGTTGCTGCTCCATCCAGTCTTCTTCTAGGACTTAGGCACACACAAGTTGAGGAAGCTCTTGGGGGAAAGCTGTGAGTCACCGCTTCCTCTTCCAAACCTGTCCCAACCTCTTCCACTCCCCACTTCCACCCTAACCCGCAGCACTTACTATGCTCTTATAGATGAAATTTGCCAAGGTGAGAGCAGCTCCTGACCGGAAATATTTTCGATAATTCTTGCGAGCCTGGTGGAGACATACAAGAAAGAAGCCAAAGTGAAGATAGATTCTAGAAGAGGTTATTTTTTAAACCATGAAAGAACAGAGAAAGACAAAGGGCTGAAACTATAGGGGGAGGGAGGGTGTGAAGTCAGACAGGTGGCAGTGAAGGCAGAAGGCAGAGCTCTCCTGCCCCATCAGAGACATACCCTGACACATGTACAGAT
Organism: Geosciurus inauris; assembly: GCA_004024805.1. Classification (NCBI taxonomy): domain Eukaryota; kingdom Metazoa; phylum Chordata; class Mammalia; order Rodentia; family Sciuridae; genus Geosciurus; species Geosciurus inauris. The sequence goes on along the minus strand of PVHX01014617.1, from coordinate 32,584 downwards.
CTCCTGGACACTCCCTCACACACAGGCCAGAGTGAGAGGAATGCCTAGATGCCACAGGATCCGCCCTTGGGACTCCTTCTCCCCAGGAGCTGGCTCAATCCAGGGGAGGAGAAGCTACGTGCAGGGAGGATCCCTTCTACCTCTCCCTTACCTTCCACCCTCTCACGAAAGCCTGGATCAACAATGCCGATGCCTTCATCCTCCCATAGTGTTTCTTTTGCTGTAGAAAACATTAGCACTGTGAGAAAAATCCATATCCTGAATCACCTCTCCCACTCGTGAAAGGGATGGGATCTTGGGAGCAACTGTACCTTGTTGCCCCGAAACCAAGCTGAAATGAGTATCTGACTCTTTCGCATCAGCTGGTAGTGGGTGCGGCAGCGCCAACCCCGGTAAATCTTCTGTATGAGGGTGGCCAGCTGCTGGAGCCTCAGGCGCCTCTGCTCTTCCAGATAGAAAAGCTGTGGAGGAGGAGAAGGGTGGGGCAGAGGTACTGACCTGGGAAACAGTGCTCCCATCCTGTACCCCACAGGACCACAGGCTTCCCAGCCCTCAAGGAATTCTGCTTCAGGCAGAGCCCCTCAGAGAAGGCCAGGCTGCTCACCCAGCTCCCAAAACTAAGGGCAGGGTGAAACTCAGGAGGATTCAGTTCCCAAGGATAGGTCCCCTGCAGGCTTTGTGAACCACTATCCATTCTAGGTTATGAGCACCACCCTCCCACCAGCCTTTCTTTTTTCTTTTGGCAAGAGGGAAGGTATCAGGGGATTGAACTCAGGGGCACTTGACCACTGAGCCACATCCCCAGCCCTATTTTGTGTTTTATGTAGAGACAGGGTCTCACCGAGTTGCTTAGCACCTCGCCTTTGCTGAGGCTGGCTTTGACCTAATGATTCCCCTGTCTCAGCCTCTCAAAGTGCTGGGATTATAGGCATGCACCACCACGCCTGGCTTCCCTCCAGCCTTTCTTAGGTGGGATCTTGAGTCCTTCACCTTCCACCCCACCAAAAGCAACAGCACTGTCTAACTCACAGTCTTGGGGCTTCTGATGAAGATCTTTGTCTTTCCAAAGGCCAGCTCCTCTGAGGACATGCTCAGCTCCTCCAGCAACTTCTCAACTCCCTCCCTACAAAGGCAGATGAGGGAAAGCTGCAGAGGGGCATCTCAGAAGAGAATCCTCTTCCACATTTCCCCTGACCCTTTCAGTCTCTGGGAAGAGATCTTTCATTTCCTTCAGTATCCATCCACCAGCTTTAGCAGATGTGGTTGGCACCTCCAGATCCCTTCCCCTGAGATATTCCCTGTGCTGTCCTTTACTGCTCCCAGTCTCCCCACAGTGTCTTCTTACCTGTCTTCCCCATTCCAGTGAGGCCAGGTGCTCTGGCTCAGCAATCGGTACCTTTCCAGGAAAGGCTTGTAGCCCTGCCGGTAGGCATAGCCTGCCCTTCGCACCCGCACATTCTCCAGCAGTCCCAGGTACCGTGCCTGGACTGCCACCAGCTCTGAGGAGAACCGACCTTGTTGCTGATACTCATTGGGCTTTATGCACCTGATAGGAAGTGGAATAAGGTATAGGATTAAGGAGCAGATACAATTGCCAGTGGGGACTGTCTTGGTCTATTCTGCACACAGTCTCCTTAGCTAAAAATTTCAGTGGAAGTGAACCACTAGCCTTCCCAGTTTTACTCAATACTCTGATACTCCCTCCTCCACCCACAAGCCATCCAGCTTCTCATCTGGCTTTGTCTTCCATGAAGAAAGGATCTCTGACACCCTATTCCAGAGACATCCCCCATGGACATGTTCTGCTATGCATAGACCCTGCACATGTCATCACATATTAATCATGTTACCCTGTATGCCCAACTTGTCACCTGATGTAATTGGGGTTCTTGGAATACAAGTTCTTCATGAGAATGGCCACAGAATTCTTGAACTGGGACCCAGCAGTTGGGGGGCGTTTGAGGGATGCTTGTTTGGGATTGCCCTCAGGGAACAAGGACCGAAGGAGAGGGTGCTGGGCCTTCCACATGGCCTGGGACAAGTCTCGAAAGAGTAGATCATTATTCTTGTCAATGAAGCTGGTCACGTTGTACGTCACCTATAGAGGAGCAGCTATGGGTTTAAAGATTCCACACACTGTTCCAGCCCTGGGTCCTCCCAGTCTTGTTGTAAAGTACGGTAGCTCTCATCTCCCCCCAGGCTCTTCCCCACTGCCTTCGGCCTGTGCCCAGGCCCTAGTCTTTACCCAGCATGCCTGCTATATCACCTTGCCCGCATAGTGGCAGATACGGAAGCAGCTGAGCCCCATGCTGTGGTCATACAGGCGCTGGGCATTCTGGGTGACTTTGCTCTCGTAGTGACTGTGGCTGGAGAAGAGCTGGTTCAGCTTTGCTAGGAAAGTGGAGTCACTGACCACTCCAGGCCGCAGGCACTCCTCATCCAGCATGGCCAGGATGCCTCGTTGATTCTGGGCCAAGGGAACAAGATCAGTGTAACCTACACCTGATCTTTCAAGATGTCCTCATTCTCACTGCTGCCTCCTCCAGCCCCTCTCATCCTTTGCTCTCCTTTACCATCCTTACCAAGTGGGCAGTGGAGAGAAAGAGGAAGGATGTTCTGGAAAGGGAGATCCTAGAGGTAAGAGAAAGATAACTCACATGTTCAATGAGGTTACAGATAATGCCATTATCAAAGTAGTCCACCTTTGTCCATGGTATGCCCTGGCAAGGGGAGAGAGAAATTATAGGAGCAGGTTCAAATCAAGTCTCCAAAGACCTTCCTTTTACCCATCCTACAAAAGACCATCAGAAAAGCCTATGATTCCAGGATCCTTAGTGTGGTTCTATTTATGTTCCTGTCCCTCCAAGTTGGTGGAGAATTTGAGGAGTGAGTACATACACACATGGGAGGAATCAGAGCCACCTGTGAGAAAAGGTGAGACAATGCAGAGAGCCCTGTAGATAGTGCAAGATGGGAGGGAAGTGTAATATGTTAGGTGTGGTAATAGGACAGAGATTGCTCCAGTATGGGAGTGGGGAGGGATCTATGTGCACTTTTCTGGCAATAAACTCTAAGACTGGAACACATGAGCAAGAGTTTAGCATCAAGAATAAAACTCAATTGATATAACTTCAAAGATTGACATTAGTGATTTACAAACTTGAGAGTTCATCCTAATCACCTGGAAGACTTGCTAAACATGGATTTCTGGGTCCTCCCCATCAAATTTCAGATTCAGCAAGACTGAAATGCTGCCCGGGAATTTACATTTCCAATATGTTCCCAGGTGCTGCTGACATCACTGGTCTAGGACCACACTTTAAGAACCACTGATCTTCAGAGTACTTTGGGACAATATAAAATTCTAAAAAGCAAAAATGGCACAATAGCAAAAGACTCCAAGACAATCATTCTCTGCTTTGGGGAATTACTGAGCTTCAGGTCCATAGCCAGGATAGCTCCCAATACCTCCCAGACTGGGGACATTCCCAAATGTGGCTGGGGAGCACAAGCCTTTCTTTTCCTCTTCTCTCACAGGTCTTTGGAGAAAGTAGAATGAAATTAAATCAAGTTTCTCTCCCACTTCATCTCCAAAATATCTTCCCTAGCTGGTTAAATGAATTATGATACCCTTATAATCCTGTATAGGTATAAAAAGGATCTTTATGTGGAAAGATCTCTTCCTAAGTGATGATAACAAGATACAGAACACTGTATTTACTGCCATTTGTATAATTTTTGTAGAAAAATACATTTACATATTTGCTTGTATACATTAAGAAACCTCTGGAAGGAGACCCATCTTGGTTGCCCCTGGCTGGGGATGGAAACTAGGAGGCCAGGGACAAGGATGGCAGGGAGACCTTTATATGTACACCTTTTTAAGCTTTTTGAAATTTTAAGCATGGGAATGTATGATCTATTTGGTAATTTAAATTGTTAACATAAAAATATGCAAATGTGTGAAAAAAACCTCTTTCACACATTGTGACCACATTGCCTGAAATTCTGCCATAACAGATTCATGAGAATTCACAAGGAACATCCCTGGGAGGGTTCTGATGAATGAGAGAGCCATTCACACTTTGGGGTGGATTAGCTCAATCAGAGAACTTTCCTAACACCTAGCCATAGAAAACAGGGGTTTGCACTGAATCAGGGAAGGAGTGTGGAAATTTGGAGCCATGGGGCACTTCTAGTGAGGAAGTCTGGAATCGGGGTGCTATGAGGGGATGGCAACATCAGCAAGCGCCCAGAGGAGACAAAGGATTCTGAGATGTTGGAGAAAGGCATAGAAAGGGATGTGGGAGGATGCCCAAAAGAAATGTCCCTTCTAAATTTGGCTCACAGACTGCCATAGGCCATGCACAGCTGTCACTTCATTCTTGTCAGGACTCTCTACATATACATCTTTCCATCAATCTGTCCCCTGCCTGGCCTAGCCTGGAGTGGAGGCTGGGAACACAGAGGGTGGGGAGCAGAGCATTAGGACTACTTAGTAATGCTGAATGCTCAGCTGTGCAAGGGAAACTTTTCGTCCTTTGTGTTCCCATCTGGAGACAATTTAGAAGTTGTGGTCAAGGAGAAAGGAAGATCTGCATATGTCTGGAAATAATTTAAGAGTAGGGGGGCACTGGGGATGTAGCTCAGTGGTGGAGTGCTTGTCTAGCATGCATGAGGTCCTAGGTTTGATCCCCAGTATTGGGGGTGGGGAGAAGAGTAACGAAAGAGAGAGGACTTAGCTTACCTCTCTCTTATATTCTTCTTGCTCCTCCTTCAGGGTCAGTTCTATGAATACCTGCTGCAGCTTCTCATTGCAATAGTTGATCACAAATTGCTCAAAGCTATTGTCCTGAGGGTTAAGGAGAGAGATAAGCTCACCCTTCCTCCCTTGCAGCCCTACCTCCATCCCCCCATTAGCCTGTCCCCCATGATCAGGAAGCAGGCTGCTGAGGTTGAGTGAGACTCTCTCACCTCCAATATCTCAAAACCGTAGATATCCAGGACCCCCATTACCTTCTTCTTCTCCCCAGTGCCTACCTGAAGAGGAGAAAGGATAAATCTGAGAACAGACCCTGTGAGCACACCAGGCCAGGCCATTCTGGAGCAGATGGGGTCACAGTCGAGGCAAAGAGAACTAGAATGAGTTTAACCAAGCTGAAAAGGAACTATGGTATCTTATTCTCCTTCTTCCTCTACAAGCTAAAGGATAAGCAAAGGAGGAGGAAAGAGGAAAAGGAAGATATAAATAGATTCCAGGATGATGTTCCAATAGTATGAGATAGAAAGACATTAAAATCCTTTCAGAGCTGGGCGCAGTGGCGCACGCCTGTAATCCCAGCACTTTGGGAGGCTGAGACAGGAGAATTGTGAGTTCAAAGCCAGCCTCAGCAAAGGCAAGGTGCTAAGCAACTCAGTGAGACCCTGTGTCTACATAAAACACAAAATAGGGCCGGGGATGTGGCTCAGTGGTCACGTACCCCTGAGTTCAATCCCCAGTACAAAAAAAAAAAAATCCTTTCAAGATAATAACCATCCCTTATGTTTATAGAGTATTTTTACAAAAAAAAATTCCATTTCATTTAATAAGCTTATCATAACCTTATAAAGTATGATTATTCAAATTTTTCAGATGAAAAAAATCAAATTTCAAAAGGGAAAAGCAATTACTCCAGCCTAAATTCAAGTCCCATCTTACCTGCTGCCTTTCAGTAGCAGTTTCTAAGTAGATGGTATTTTCATATAGATAATTGCTTAAAAACAGCTTTATTGGGGCTGGAGGTATAGCTCAGGATCTTTGTGAAATTCAAAGACCACATAGCTGGGAAGTAGATGAATCAGACTGTTCAACTCAAACACCAGTGACGTTGCCACAATACACTGTACCCTCCCTCTCATCCTCCTCTCTCCATCCATCTCAGACACCAAGGAATGGAGATGGTGGCCAGGGTGAGAAGCTGTAGCAGGCAGAGGGTGCTGAGGGAAGAAGCCCACTACTCACCTTGATGCTCTCGTTGATTCGATTCACTATCCAGTTGAAGAGGCGGCTATAGATGTTCTTAGCCAGAGCATCACGAGCATACTGAGCCTGCAAGGGCAGAGGCAACTTGGTTAGTGTGGCAGCCACAAAACAGACTCAAAATCTGCCCCAGCCAGGAAAGCCCTTACCTGAATGACATTCAGTGCAGTGACCACCTTTTCCTTGGCTGTTTCCATGGTCCTCGAGCACAAAGCTCTCTCTAGTTCCTCAGAATTCAAACCCACCATCTCCCCAATCTCCTGAACACCTAGGGTGATGAGGAAATACAACCTGGCCAAAGAGAGGACTTTCCCTCTGTGGAGAGGACTGATAAGTGAAGCTGCCTGGGAGACTAGTGCCCAGGGTCTTGCTGGGGAAGTCACTGCAGCTGATTCAGAACATGGCCCTAGAGGAGTGGGGGAGGGGGGTGCTTTGCAGGTTGGGATATAGGCACTCTGTGTGTAATGTCTACTTTAATATGAAAATCTCCTGAAATAGGTGTGGTTACCCCTATATTGCATAAGAATCAACTGAGACTGGGAAATCTTAGATCTAGGTCTATTAAACTTTATAACCTCATTGGGAGTTCTCATTGAGTCTCTGGGGGAGAACTCAGGAGTGGACTGAGTAGGATTCATCTGGGTGAAGTCAATCCCACTGGAAATGGTAAAAGAGGATTCAAAGTAGGTGCTTCAGGATGGGGCCTCTAGCAGGGTGTCACAAACCTTTCCCATCACGAATGCCACTTGCTGGTATTCCATTGGCCTGGAATTCATCTGTCAGTTCCACGTTTCCCAGCTTCAGCACCAGAGCTGTCACCTCCAGCACTTGTCGAATTTCCTCCTCTGAGAACCCTATCACTGTCATTGCACTCTGAGGAAGAAAGCAGAATTCAAGCTGAACTGGTGGTACCAATCCAATGCCATCTTTCTCAAAGCCAGAACTGGACTCAGGGGACAGACTAAGGGTCTGAACCTGCCCCACACTAGTCACCCACCTGTACATCCCGAAAGTTGGAGGCATCATCCATGCCATCCACTCTGGACACTTCCTGGTTCAGATAGGTATAGCCACTTGTATCCCGCTCGAGCTTCAGAGCCTCTGGGAGAGCCAGCATGGAGGCAGAGGGTTAGTACTAGGCTCTCTAGTCAACGCTGTAGTCCTTGACATCTTGACATCTCACTGCCATTTGCCTAATTGGATTCATTCCTTTATTCCTAAGGGCCATTTTTTTTTTTTTTTTTTTTTTTTGGTCTTAGACTCTTCCCTTTTCTCCTTTGTTTGGGGATCATTAATTTCTATATTGATAGACCTGGGTAGTATTTAGGGATTGGGTATTCATATTTGTTGTTTTCCCAACTTTTATGAAAGAAAACCTCATTTGACACTTCTCCCCACACATGGGGTTCTAAACAATGAAAACAATCAAGCAAACTCTTCATCCTGCTTAGGTCTTAGTGCCTTTGGGAGGATGAAGGTAAGAGAAGAAAGACAAATATGTATCTTTCATCTTACCCCCAGCCCTCAACACCTCACTCACCCTTGCCCTAGGTTTTGACTAATTCATTATGTATTCACCAAGCACCACAAAGTGGCAGATGGTGTACTCCCTGACCATGACACTTCTTCTGGAAGACTTACTCTGAGGCTGAGGAGTTGAGTTAAATGGCTCTCTTGTGTTCCCCTGCAGTGAATCTCTATCCTAGCCCATATCATGTGGGCTACATTTTTATTTCTTTCTCTCTCTCCCACAGATGAGCAACCTGTGTATTAGGACTGTGTTTTTCATCTCCATATTCTATATGCCTGGCTGGCAAGTAGGAACTTTTTTCCTTTTAACAAATGAATCAAGGAAATGTTCAAAGCTGTATAACTAAGATGGGAAGAATTATTCTAATCAGGAAGCTTGAGAGGTGTCGATTATCTCTTTTGTAAATGAGCTGAGAATCAGGGAGTATGCCTCAAACTAGAGTTTAATGGCAGCTCCCTCTATCACACAAATTTTGAAACAAGAGCATGCTAAGGAAAGGCATCTGGAGGGAGAATGAGTCAGAAAACTCAGGGATAATGACACCAGGGAGATTGCATCCAGACTCGGCTTAAACCAACAGGTGAGGGAACAAGCTAGAACAAGACTCCAGTGCCTATGATTCAGAAAAACTGAACACAGCTGAGACTATTAAGCCAAGCAGGAGGATAAGACCTGTGGGGGCTCTTGAGCCATAGAGATCTCCAGGAGGGGAAATGCAGTCAGGCATAGGAACAGCAGAGAATAACAAGAAACCAAAGGGACAGATGTTTGGGGACCAGAAACCCATGGTTCTCCTAGCTAGAGAGGAGATCAGGAGGTAAATTCTAGCAGGGTCAAAATCCCATCAGATCCCACAGTGATGCCTACCCAGAGCCAGCTCCATCCAGTCCAGCATCCAGGCTCTTTCCCAGGACAAGGCAAGGGACTCCATGCCTTGATCCCCTATAGCCACCTGTGCAGTTCTATTGACACTAATCACAGTGTACTGCAATGTATCTGCTTACACATGTACTATAACTAGAAGACTAAGTTCTTTAAGGACAGGGCCCATGTCTTACTAAACTCTGTATCCCTAGAGGCTAGCATAATGCCTGATCACAGTAGGTATTCAAGACATATCTGATGAATGAATGAATGAATGAATGAATGTATAAAACCACTTTAACCTATCTAAGAAGAGAAAATCATGGAAACAGGGTCCTAGGTGAGGCAGATGTAGGCCCAGGACAGCTTCACTAGAACTCCTTGGAAGTTCTTGAACACTTACAACATCCTGGCTTCTTTCCAACTGTAAATAAAGCCCCTGAAGTTGGAGGTAGGAAGGAAGGTAGATGGGGGTGATTGTTCCATGTTTGAGGTCAGCTTGGGGAAAGAAGAACTAGGCAGGACAGTGGGATGAGAGTAGTGAAAAGGCAAAAAGCATATCCCTGGCAATCAATCCCCAGCAAAGGAAGAGAAGAGAGGGGTTATGGGATTTGTTTCCAACAATGAGTAGAAAGGTTCCAGGTGGGGAATTCAGACAAGAAGAAGTCTGGGGCTCAAGGGATGGACACCACAGGGGTTCATCCTGGGGATTTGGAGACAGAATGGAGGCTGGGGTTGCTTTGTCATGTGTCCAGGGAAGGCACGTACTCAGCAGTTGTGCATCTGCTCCAGTCAGCAGCTGGTAGAAAATGTGGAAGTTCCTTTCCCCTTTGAGCTGCTTCACCACTCGGGATTTCTCAAGCAGATCTGGCAGAGAATTAGAAAATAACCTCCTGAGGGCCTGGGAGATACCTCAGTGTCCACCTAATTCTTCCCTCAACCCTGGTGCTCCTAGTGGTTGGGAAGTTTCCAGAAGCCTAATGCTCCTCCTTCCTCCAGGAGTAGATGAGCAGAAAGGGAAGCTGTAGGGCAGGTGGAGGAAAGTTGGTGAACAATATGGGGAAGACACATACAGTTTGTGATGACGCCACCAAGAGGAGATCCTTTGAAGTCAAACTCAATATCCATGTATTTTCCCTTCAGAAAGAGACCAGAAAAGGACTTTGCTTCTCCTCTCACCACCCTGTCTCAATTCCTCACCCTGCTCCTCCCAGGCTGGCCACGTTCACTCACAAATCGAGAGGAGTTGTTGTTGCGAATGGTCTTGGCATTGCCAAATGCTGCAGGGGTAAGAGAGGGCAAGTGAGGTGGCTGAGGGGAGAGATGAAACTCTAGAGAAGGGAAGGAAAATCCTCTAGGGAGGGTTCCTTCCAATCCTCATGCCAATCTCAGTTTTTAAACAGGAGAAAAGTGGTTTTGAAGCACTGGGGAAGTGGGTCTAGGTCTAAGGGGCACAGGGGGTTGGGGGCTGGGGACAGGGGACGTGAGGTGGGGAATGAAGAGGGCAGAGACCAGAATGCTCACCCTCCAGCACTGGGTTTGACTGAAGTAGCTGTTCCTTCACAGAATTCACCTGCTCCCCTTTCCCACAGACGGCAGCCACATAAGACATCACCAGCTTGCTAGCCTCTGTCCAGAAGAAACTCTTACTCAGGTCCCTAACCAAGACTGACCCATCCTCCCACCTTCCTCCTTAACTTCCCTCACCCTCGCAGCTCACACCCCCTGGGAATCAGAAAGAGTGGGAACAAAATCTGTGGGTTGGGAGGAATAGGGCTAGGTTTGGCTTGGAAAGAGGTAGGAAGGAGGTTCCAGAGGTGACTCCAAGGGTTCCTGGCCAGGTGCCTCACCAGTTTTCCCAGCTCCACTCTCGCCTGTGATGAGGATACACTGGTCTTGGTCCCGGTCCCTCAGTGACTGGTATGCCACATTTGCCAAAGCATAGCTTGTAGGGAGGAAGTGGGCAATGACTCATGTGGGGTCAGCCCAGAACACCATCTTTCTCTCAATCCCTAGCACTAGGTTTATTCACCCTCCCCAAATGGGTCACATCAGGTAAAAAGCAATAGACCTATGAGGAGGAGGGGGCAGCTGGTGAATCCTCTTTAGGGAAAGAGACAGAGGAAATTAGGATGCTTCATTGTCACAAAGCTGGGACCTTGTCAGCCTTCCCTGGGTCCCTCTACTCACATATGGGGCTTTAGCTCATAGAAGGTATAGTCTTGGTATTTGGCAATGAATTCCGGGCCATAGATGGGCAGCTGTTGGTAGGGATTTACTGAGATCACCACGTTCCCAATGTAAGTCTGGAACCAGGAAGAAGGTAAAGGGAATGAGCTGAATGGGTAGGGGATGGGAATATATGAACTCTCCAACACACCCGCAGCCAGGGGCACCCATAGTAAACTAACATAAATCTCCTTGTTCTCATAACGAAGCTGTAGGTTCTTGAGCAGAGACTCCTCCTCCAGGGGTTCCAGGAGGACAAGGTCCTCCACCCCAATGGAACCTTCTAGGATAGGCATGTCCAGAGGAGCTGTGGATCCTAGGAATAAAAGGGCAATTTGTTGATAATGTCTGCTTAGCTTAAGGGGTCAGTAACCACAGGAGGGGAAGAGGGCAGAAAGGCCTGGGAGCTCTCCTTTCCCCATGTCCAGGAGACTCCCTACCTAAAAGAGCCTCTCGACCAGCACAGGTCAACCAGGGAGGCCAAAATTCTCAGCAGGATATAGGGGGAACCCTCTACTCCTGGGGTGGAGAGGACAGGACTACCTGCCTCTGACCACCTGGGGAAGACGAGCTGCCAGCAATGAGGGGGCAGAGTTGTGGTTGAAGGAAAGAGGGCTGAAAAGGAAAGCGTTAAGCTGCAGCCAGGTAAAGAAAGCCCTCTCCCTCCTGCTCTGAGGCCCTGGCCAGCACCCAGACTCTGGCTGCTCAATCCTCCACTTCTACAAGCCCCTATTTCAATCAACCAACCCCATATAACTAACTCAGGAGCTCTTCCAGAGGTCTCTCCTCCCCTGCCATTACTACAAGCTTCATTTTTATTTCTTCTTATATTTTTTGTGGTACTAGAGATTGAACCTAGGACCTCACACATGTTGGGCAAGCATTTTATCACTGAACTACATCCGCAGCCCCTTTTAAAATTTCATTTTGACATAGGGTCTCAATAAATTTCCCAGGCTGGCCTCAAACTAGCAATGCTCCTGCCTCAGCCCCCCTGAGTTGCTGAGATTACAGGCATGTGCCACCATGCCTCACTGAGCTTCAAATTTAAATGGAGAGTCGACCAGGCAATGAGTTAGAGAACAGAGGCAGGAATACTCTGAAAAATATTGGATTTCTGCCAGGTGCAGTGGCACAGGCCTGTAATACCAGCAATTCAGGAGGCTGAGGTGGGAGGATCTCAAATTCAAGGCCAGCCTCAGCAACTTAGCAAGACACTGTCTGAAAATAAAAAAGTAAAAGCCCTTGAGTCAATCTCCAGTACCAAAACCAAACAAACAAACTGAAATTCCCCATAAAAAAATGAAGTGGGGTTTACTTTCCCAATTAATAAATAGCTGTCAGGCCTCTGAACATCCTCTATTTTCCCATCTCCAGCTTTTACACTCATTCCTGCAAACTTCTGGGATGGACTTTGTCCAGAAGGACACACCCAGCTTTTTAGTAGCTGGTGGGTAGGCAAGGAGGAAAGCTACAGGGAGGGTTGGGGGCTGGGCCCCCACGCAGTAGACACATGGCATGGCAGGTATTCTCTCAGGAGGAAGCCCAGCCCTCTTCAGTCTTTCCTGTGGAACTCAGTAGGCGGGGTGGCCTGGTACAGGACAGAGGTATTTGTACAGTGGTCAATGCCACACCCAAATAGGATTAAAAGAAACACATTCTCCCACTCTCCTATATCTTAGAACCCGGATGGAGGAGTGGAGGGGAGAGAGAGAAATGAAAGGTGGGGCAAGAAGGAAGGGGTATTTCTTCTCCCCTCAGCCTGCTTCCCTCAAGCTCCAGTAACTTGCTAGACACAACTAAGGAGGCAATGAGAATACCGATAACAGCAGTCTCTAATCATGCAGCATTTACTACGGTCCAGAGAGGGCTCTAAATACTAGGCAAATACTAATTCACTTGATGCTTACAATATCCTGATGAAGTAGATGCTGTGGTTATCTCAGATTTTCCAGATTTAAAAAAAAAAAAAAGCTGGGCTACAGAGTAGCTCAGTGGTAGAAAACTTGCATACCACAAACAAAGCCCTGGGTTCAATCCCCAGTACTGCAACAGCAACAACAATGTTGAATCTTTGAATGGAAAGGTAAGATGCAGAAGGTGGGTTAGAAAGAGGCATCTTCCTTGGATCTGAATTTGAGAGGAGTGGGAATATAATTAGTTGGGGATAGAGAAGGGGAAAAGGAAGAAGGCCTCAAATGGGGCACCCCAAGGTATGAAAGAGGAGCAGTGACAAGTCAAGGCAGGACTTACCACACTGGTGTAATTCAGCGTCCCTTGGAGAATGGGGGATGAAATCCCAATTTGACAAGAAGCAGGAGTAGTCCCAGGTTCCAAGGGTGGAGAGATGCCTCGGTTAACAGGAGCTGTCCATGGTGTCGGGAAGCCAGGAAAGAGGCTGCTCTCCTCTTGCTAATGTCCACTCTTCCTTTCTTTGTGCTGCCTCCTCTAGTCCAGGCTCTCTGTGCCAGTCACACCAGGAGGGGCTGGGAGAGATGGCTGCTCAGCACAAAGTCCGAGGCTGTTCCTGCTTAGGGTGTGGCTCACTTAACCCTTGCAGGTCTGCCACGCTCAGTCTCACCTGGCTGGCTTTTGCTGAGCGTCCTTGCTCCACTGTCTCCAAAATTTGGAAATAAACGTAGGAAAAATAAAATTCATAGCCAAGGGAAAGGTTTTCTAAGGAGAAGTCAGGAATTGTGCCAAGGAGGAAGGCAGGCTGGAATATCTTCCTAGTAAAGTACTTTCCTCCTACCTCCCTTTCCTCTCTTATTAGGAGTCAGAGGTTATTCATGAGATTTTCTGGGGAGCTAAGCAGACAAATTCCCAAATCTTTCCCTAGTTCCCTTTGCCTGTGAATCAGACTTCATCACAGAGACCCAAAGATTAAAGTTCACAGTAACAATACCTCACATTTGCATGAACATCAGTTTCACTGAACTCCCCAGCTATCTCTTCTGAGTAGCCCCACACTGTGATGCAGGTAGTGCAGATCCTCAATTCAAAAGGCAAACACCAGGCTCAGAAATGTTACACAGTGTGGCCGTAAGTCCACAGCTACACATGTCAGAACCAGGAACAGAGTGCACCTTTCTAAGTCTACCACAGGGTATAGTTCAAGTTCTAATGTTTGTAAATTTTTTTTTTTTTTTGTAGTTGTAGATGGACAAAATGCCTTGGTTTATTTTTGTGTGGTGCTAAGGATCAAACCCAGTGCCTCACACATGCTAGTGCTGGGATTACAGGCATGTGCCACCATGCTAGGCAAGTGCTCTGCCACTGAGCTACAGCCCCAGCCCATGATGTTTGCAATTTTAATCCTTCTTCAGCACTAGGAACTGAGCACTAGGAACTGAATAATACCCTGAGATGGTGTTTCCTGTGCATTAGCCTAGCAGAAAGTAGCTACCTCTAATAGATAAAAAGCCTATTGAATCCAATTTCCCAAGCACACTCACATCTACCAGAAAATTCCTAAACAGCAGGCCTCCTCTGCTTGCCATCCTCTCTCCCAGGCATACACAAAGAGCAAATTGGGTAATTATAGACACTTAACTAAAGACAGAGACTTGATTCTCCAACTCCCAGCCACAGCTACTTGGTTCAAGGTCCAAGTTCTATTGCTCTCACAGAAGCACTCTGCATAAGCTTGGGCCATCAGCAGTTCCATTATCAACCTGCCCTTACATAATTTATTGATCCACTATATCTGTTTGAAGTGGGGGAAAGGGAAGGAAAAGAGAAAAAGAAAGCTGAGTGGAAGTGAGTTAAAAACATAATCCCTGTTTAGGTGGAGCAGTACTGCAGGATCAGAGACAGAAGTGACTACAGATCCCATTTTTCAGTGGAGGAAACAAACGTAGAGTGAGAAAAAAAAAATTTTTTTTCTGGTACTGGGGATTGAACTCAGGGGCACTCAACCACTGAGCCACATCCCCAGCCCTATATTGTGTTTTATTTAAAGACAAGGTCTCACTGAGTTGCTTAGCACCTCACCATTGCTGAGACTGGCTTTTGAACTCATGATTCGCTTGTCTCAGCCTCCCAAAGTGCTGGGATTACAGGCATGTGCCATCACGCTTGGCAAGAAAAATTCTTTTCCAGAGCCACACCACTGCAAATCTGGCAAAGAAAGCACTAGAACCCAGATCTCATGTTTTCTTGGCCAGGAATCTATAGCCACTTGGGCTGTATCTGTGTGTCTACCCACTCACTCTTTTGAGTGCCTACTATGTGGTCTCAGGAAAGAAGTGACTATAAAGTGAGATGACGACTTTGGGTTTTAAAACAATGGTATGAACATCACAGCCATAGCAATCAACTATGCTAGTCTGCCTGGGACCCATGATAGGTCCCACCCACCTGGAGGTATGAATTTAGGTATCAAAGCTAGTTAAGTCCTGGGTAAAATGGAACACATAGGTCACCCTATATTAGCAAGGTACAAAGAAACATCCCCAGGTCTGAAGTGGGTGGTATAGAGGGAAACATTCCTGAAGTGGGTGGTATAGAGGGACACAGCATTGCAATCTCTTTCTAGACAAAACTAAAGCAAATGGAACATACTAACTTATTCTTCTACTGATTCATAAACCACCTTACTTTGCCCCAATTAAAATGTCCAGTCTAGGATAGCTCAATGGTAGAGTGTTCCCTCAGCACTAAGTCCTAGGTTCTCCTAGCACCAGTGGAGGGAGGAGGGTCTAGTCCATGTAATAGGCATGAAGGAACTTTTTGGAGTGGTGGAACATTCTATATCATGATGTGGTAGTGGTTGTACAGCTAACTCTATTTGTCAAAATTTAGCAAAACTGTACTTGAAACAGGTAAATTTTACTGTATAATAAATTATACTTCAATAAAGTGGAGGAAAAAAAAAAGAAGTAACAATCCCAAACCCTATCTTCTGCATTTCTAATAAAGTTGGGAGGGCAGCAATCTGATTAAACCAATTCACTCAATAATTCTGCAATAGGAACTTTTTCAAAGACATCATGCAATAAAAATACCTTAAGTTTTCAGGTATGGTGGGCAAAATATTTGGTAGAGAATCTTTTTGGTTCTCATAAGTTATCTGGTGTCAATTAGTAATATTTATCATGGTACTTACTATGTGCCAGGCACCAAGCCAAGTACTTCATATCCTTGCTATTCAAAATGAGGTCCACAGACCAGCAGCATCTACATCACCCAGGATCTGATTAGAAATGCAGAAATCTTGGGCACAGATAAACATACTGAATGCAGACAAACATACTGAATCAGAATCTGCATTTTAACAAGTTCCCCCAGATGATTCCTATGCATGTCAAATTTTAAGAACTGCTTTATACATCCTAATCTTTTTCTATCTTCACTAAAACCCTGTGATGTAGCCATCTAGCAATTATGCTTTAAGTTTTTATTAATTTAACCATTAATGATCACTTATGTCTCTTAATTACCTAGTAGCATGGAAAAGGAGAAAGAATGTCATAAGTATACATTCATCAACATAAATTTAAATACAGTCTAGGGCTGGGGCTGTAGCTCAGTGGTAGAGCGCTTGCCTAGCATGCGTGAGGCACTGGGTTCGATCCTCAGCACCACATATAAATAATAAATGAATAAAGTAAAGATCCATAAACAACTGAAAAAATTAAAAAAAAAATACAGTCTAAATCCTGTTTTCTTATTTTGCCAATTTTGTCTTCTTTTTTTTTTTTAATATTTTTTTAGTTGTAGATGGACACAATGTCTTTATTTTATTGCTTTGTATGTGGTGCTGAGGATCGAACCCAGGGCCTCACACATGCGAGGCAAGCGCTCTACCACTGAGCTACAATCCCAACCCCAATTTTGTCTTTTTAAAAAAAAGTGGACATGGGGCTGGGATTGTGGCTCAGTGGTACAGCGCTTGCCTCACATGCATGAGGCACTGGGTTCAATCCTCAGAACCACATAAAAATAAATAAAATAAAATGTGTCCATCTACAACTAAATAAATAAATTAAATGGACAGTGGATTTCCACATAGTCCAAGGAAGAAGAGAGAAAATAGGTACAGAATTAATACAAATGCCATGAAGGATTCCCAGAATGAAGAAACAGACAATACAAAAAAGAAAATGGAAGGCACCAGACTCCTGCTGCAGACGCTGGGCCTAGACATAATTGAAGTTTTTATTCTATGGCCCCTGTTACAACAGCTCTGCCTCCTCTTCTACCCTACATGCATCTCTTGGCAGGCATCCCATAGCTGTATCCACTGGACCCACAGGTCCCCCCAACAATCCTAGCGGAAAAACAAGAGATACTTTATACCATAAATAAAGAACTAAAGCACAGAGTAACTCTCTGGATAAGGAATAACCTTTACTTTGTTTTTCCATGAGATAGCACAGTAGTACAACCTGCTACTTAGACAAGAATGTCCCTTGTGGCTCAGTGGTACAGTTCTTGCCTAGCATGTGTGAGGCATCGGTTCGATTCTCAGCACCACATATAAATAAATAAAACAAAGGTCCATTGACAACTAAAAAAAAAAATGTCCCTTAGAGATCTGTCACCCTGGTAAGGGTGACAACATGGAAGCAGGCAGACTCAAGATGAGGGAGGGTGGTTAAGAAGCAAAGGGCAACTAATGACATGAAAACTGAGGAGTTAATTGTTGATTGCATGGAAACATCAAATCCAAACAAGAAGACTTTGAGTTCATTAAGAGAGACCACTATAGTCTATAAAATTTTATTAAAATTGGGATTACTTACAAACTATATAATACAAATGAAAAAATACATAAGACATCATCATTTTTTCTTACAGAAAGGTAGGAAAAATGAGACCCAATGGCAAAGAGCCATCTCTGATAATATTTTTCCTTTCAAACATTCATTAACATTTATTTTAAATATAAATGACAAATCTTTTCTCTAAGTAATACTAAGGCATTACCTGCAGGCTAAAATTCACACAATGATTTCTTAGCCCTGTTATTTCAACATTAATTCCATAAATATGGGAAACTGGCAACTGCAGGCTGTAACAGTTTCTAAAATTCACATTATGAGCTGTTAACATAAGAATGCTGCTCATGCTATAAGGAAGTACAAAAAAAGTGATTTCAACATTTTCAAGTCATCACCAAGAATGTGAAAGAGGAGGATGATACACATGGGCAGGGGAAATGGGAGACCAAAGCTGCACATTTAGGAAGTCTGTGTGACCACTCTCGTTCCTGCTAAAGACACAGGTTGGTATTGACATAAATCTATTTTTTAAATTTTAGTCCCAGCAAGCTCTAGCTCTTGCAAGGTAAGGCACCAAACACCTTTTCCAAGGTAGTAACTGTCTAGAATCCAACTCAATAGCAACCTGAATCCATAAGTACTAACATAGCATTGGGTCACCAGAATTGCATAGGTTCCTCTAAAGAGGAAAAAATAATAATTTCTGCTACATAGAAACAAGCAAAAGTTTTGGGTACATCTGTCTTATGCAATGGTTATTTACTTGGTTTCAGTTCCTATATAATGTTAGGGCACAATGAGTCTGTTCCACTGTCCTTTCCTTTGTTCATTTAAAATTCTTAGCATTTCAATATAGGTTATCATCTCATGTCAGACCTGAGTCCAAAGGAATACTACAAGGACATTTAATTTCCTTCCCTTCTACTTCAGCTTTCACCACTCAATTCAAAAGAGTTATGAGTACATCATTAGGAACCATTTTTATGCATCCATCTGAACCCCCCCTTTTTTGGTGGAACAACAAAAAGATTGGGGGCCAATTACATAATCCATTCCGGAGCCTTTTATTTTATGAATATCAGGACCTGGGGGGACTATCTGGTCTATGTGGATCCTTTAATGCATCAAACCTCTATCAGGTATGCCAAGTGGAGACTGAGTTAAAGGGAACATAGTAGATGAAGAGAGGGCTGGCCCCTAGTACAGGATGTTCACAGAATGGTACAATTGGGACCCAAAAGGCTATCATCAGCAGAATTCCTTTTGCAAAAGACATAAAAATCACAAATTTGGAGGAAGAAACAAACTACTTTTGGTGTAATGCAGACTGATAGGAATTTCTTATTAGAAGGTCTGAGTCAGTAAGTTTTTCTTGGTTTTGGTAATGTGTTCTGTTGCTCTCATGAAAACAATGAGTGAGGAAGTGAAAGGAAAACGTTTTCGGCTAGTTGCCTCTTTGTGTTCCCATTAATGGACGTCATGCTCTACACAACTTTGTCAGACCGATTAGAGGCAATAGATTTCCAATGCTGATGAGACCCTGAGCCCCGAAGCCAATTTACAGCTTGATATTTGCCAAGCAAGACGCTGACGTGGCAGCAGACATGGCTCCAATGTCCATCTCACTCCACAGTTATCCCTTCAATCCTTCTTGATGAGATTGGTTTGAGATGAGACTGTGCTGAAATTGCAAGAGCTATAACTGCCAGAGAAAATTAAATAGGGGCTTCAAGTAGTGACTGAGCCAGCAGACTAAGTGGCCATGAGGGAGACAAAAGTAGTTCCTAAAGAAGGTTTACAGAGTCAAGCAATCTCCAGGCACACGGAGGCGCTGAAGTATGTCCACACAAGCATGCAGGGCAAGGACATGCACCACACCGGAGGCACTGTCCTTCACTGTCTGAGAGCCACTCTCATGCTGCAGGGCAACTGTCATTTCCAGCATCTGCAGCTCAGTTCTCCAACTACCAGACAGGGAGTAATAAAATGAGTTTGATTTTACTTACCCCAAATTCAAGCACAGTGAAAAATTGGTCTTGGTATGGAAACTATATTTCATGAGGAGTTTACTATACAGAAAAGATGGAGTTTCCTAACTTCACAATGCCTTTCTCATGAAAATAAAGACATGAGTCAGGAACAGTCACCTTAGAGACAAGCTACCACTTCTTTAAGGAGAAGGTATCAAAATCCCCACAGAGTCCTGAGACCATCTATACAGTTGAATTATTTCCTCAAATCAACTTATGTTCACATATGCTAGGTCTCAATTTCTATTAATAAGGTAAAAAAAAAAAATAGAATACTTCAGAAGGTTTGTGTGTATGTGTGTTTGATGCTGGGGATTGAACCCAGGGCTTCATACATGCTAGGCAAGTGCTTTACCAGAGAGCTACATCTCCAGCCCCTTGGAGGTTTTAGTAGTTTTTTGTAGAGGAATAAAATTTTACCATGTACATAATTCACAAAGGCATAAAAGTTTCCCAATATAAAGTTCCTTGTACTCTGTGACTTTAACCCAAAATATCTGCCCAAATACTGCTCATTTTTCACTTTCTACTATTTGTCTCTTTCTGCCAATTAAGGTAGTTGTAACTTTAGGACAGTTTAAGGTTCTGGGGAACACTGGTGGAAATAGTTGACTGGCCACCTGGAAGAGAGTCTCAGAGCTGACATTTTAGAAGTTAGTAATGCAGCCTGGGGCCTTTAAAAACTACATGCTAATGGCTGGTCTGAAGAAGTTGTAAAAGCTTTTTAAAAAATCAACTTTCTTCTCCATGATCATGATAAGCCAGAAAATCCAATGTTGTGCACCTGCCATGAGTGTCTGTCTTCCTGGCTAAAGGAATTACAGCTTTTTCCAAGGTTCAAGGATGAAGATCACAAAGAACCAAGCAAATGACAGATACTTGGAAATTTGCTCCCTCATAAATGACATTGCTGGCCTAAGGGTACTTTCCAAAGGCAAAAGAATCTGAGAGTAATGCCACCATAAACAAAAGGCAGCATGAACCTCTGATGCGAAACAGAATTACAAATAAGTACACTAAATTCTTGGGAAAATGTGAATGGGAAAATGTGTCTTATCTTGATGGCTAAATGAGTATCACAGGCATAAAGATAACCTGGACCTATTTCCTGGCAAGGCAAATTATGGCAGTTACTTAGCTACAAATAGTAAATCAAGAAACTTCAGAGATGGTTTTAGGGCTTACAAATTAGCCTGAATCAACAAATTAGGCAGATTTGGGTGAGTGCAGGTAGTAGGGAAAGACTGAAAGAAAGATGTAGAATGGGTATACAAAGGAAGAAAAAGGGAAAGGAGATAATTTCTTGGTTCCACAGCAACTCAATGATATGTGACCCATGAGAGAAAAAAATGGGGTAAACATCATCACTTCTCCTGGCTAGCAGGAATAATACTATTAACCAAGGGGAAGATGAGGTAAGAAAAGAGACAAACTCTGAACTGTATGCAACAGACTCTTCCTGAAAGGGAAAAGGAGTGCAAGGAGGAATGGGAAGAGAAAAAGGCAAATATATTTTTTAAATGGAATTAAATGTTGAATAAAATAAAAAGCCCAAGAGCTCTTACCCACAGAGGAACCTACAGGCATGTTAACTACAAGCAAGCAGGACTCAATATCATATGTATGAGAACTAATTCAAAGCTCAACACAACAGCCCCTAGGGCTTTAATGGATAGTGCATATAAATAAATATCTAGAGACCAATTGGGCTTGTCACTCTGGAGCAATTGCTGGTTCTGGAACATGAGTTTGATATATTTTTAAAATTACATTTGTTTAAAAGACAAGACGGGCTGGGGCTGTAGCTCAGTGGCAGAGTGCTTGCCTAGGATGTGTGAGGCACTGAGTTCAATCCTTAGTACCACATAAAAGTAAACAAATAAAATAAAGGCATTCTGTCCATCTACAACTACAAAAAAATTTTTTAAAAAAGACAAAAATCCATTTTCTTCTCAAAACAGTTAAATCAAGGATTATTCTAAAGTAACTGTAATACAAACAGAAGTGAAGGATGCTCAGATGTGTAGATTTCTCTTTGGCAGATGCAGCCTCTGGTCTGAAAGCCCTACTGCACTTACAATTCCCATTTTAGAGGGCTAGCCAATGACAGAAATGTCACGATTGAATCAACTTTCAAAGAGGAGCTAGAATGCCATGCTGGCTGTGGCCATTCAGTTTTTTTTTAGGAACAGAAAAGTGGGCTAATAGCTTAACAGGTAGAAAGCAAACTACCACAGCATTCACTTTATCCACTCTCCCTCCTTAGGGATCTCACAGAAACTACCATGATCATTTCCAGAGAGATCTACTCAGGCCTCTCATTTAATTTCTGCAGTATCCTTCAACCTGCTATAAAGGCCTATAAAAAATGCACAGTGCTTGCAACACAACCACTGAGGCACCTAGTCAGTCTACATGAAAATAAATGACCACCACACTTAAGTCAGGAAATTGTTCTGTGTAGCAACGAGGTACTGAGAACCTGAGTCCTCCTCCTCAGAAGATGCTTCCTCATCCTGGGCAATAATGCTCCCTAATCCATACTCCTGTTCATGGACGGAAACCTCATTTGGTGTGAGGTGGAAGGAGCCTTCTACAAAGTCAGCAAATCTGGAAAAGAGAAGGTAATACTCATTAGGAATCTCCTTCTATCCTTTCTGGTTGTCTTTCAATAAGAACAAATCGAAACTCCTGATATGCTCACAACTCAAATTATAATGAGTCCAGCCAATATCCCTGTCTTTACTCTGACAGGTAACTGCAGTAAAGCAAGAAATAGGGAGAACAGGAAGGCTGGGATCATAGGCCAACCTCCCCTGCAACTCTATCCTGCTTAATAAGCACTAGCCTGTCCTTTTTAGTTATGGAAGTGCTAAGGTCCCTTGAGTCACCTATTCCTGATAAGAGATGATTAGGGGCATTACACAGTTATTTGTGTTTATGGCCCTATAAACTTCATGCTGTCAGGATTCCAAATTGAAGCTTCACATACTCATTGGTAAACTGCTCCCAACTAAAAAGGAAAAGACAAAGAGAAAGAAAAAAGAAAAACCAACTCAGGGAACAATGTAAAACTTTCATAGGACAGACTAATATGGAATCTTCTCACCTCAGTGCTATAATCAAAGGTAGGGCAGGTAGTTCCTTGATGGAAATGGGGAAAGAGGAAACAGGCTACTGATATAGGTACCTCCCTCTTGACTATCCTTAGGTTAACAGCAAACAAAGGCCACAAATACAATATGGCTATCTAGAAGTATGATCTGTTAGAACTCAAGGTCACAATTACCCTGATAGATACTTGGCTTATCTGGCTAAGAGTTTACCTTTTTGGAGACTGGATTCGAGAAATAGTCTTCCAAGCAGAACAGTCGGGGCTATTACAAAATTCTCGGAGCTCCTCTAAAGCCCTTCGGGTCTCCACCTCTCCTTGTATCCGATATTCTTCTTCTGTCAGGAGTCGAGGGGGGACAGGCTTTTCTGTTGCCTTACATATCTTTCTGTGCTCACCAAAATAACATCATGAATCATTAATCAGAAACCTATATTCATCCTTACTTCTAGAGCCCTTCAGCCGACCAAGCATACAGCAGACAACCTGAATATTAATAAGAGTCATCACTCCCACTTTTCTTCCATAGACATTTTTAGTTACAATGGACTCCTGGGACACATAAACCACAAGTGGAAAGTCAGAGTAGTCAATATTACTCACTAATGTGAATAAATTCGCTTATCTTCCAATAAATAATAAACAAAGTATTTATTTCCCAA
This sequence comes from Geosciurus inauris, assembly GCA_004024805.1. NCBI lineage: Eukaryota > Metazoa > Chordata > Mammalia > Rodentia > Sciuridae > Geosciurus > Geosciurus inauris. The sequence continues at coordinate 9,412 of PVHX01014617.1, read as the reverse complement.
TAAATAGAAAAACAGAAAGAAAATGATGTTATAATACTGTGGTCTATTCACTTCATTCCTCAAACTGAAGGTATCACTCTGACTATCTACAATAGAACAACCACTGATAACCTCAGAATCCATGACCATTCCATATTCACTGTTCAAAGTGATAACATCTATGAATTACATCTTAAAATAAGATTAGGACTTCCAGAGCAGTTTGATCCCCAGTGTGAAATAATCTGAAAACAGGTAACCTGTGGCCTGCGGTATAAAAGTGATATAATTTGCACCACCTAGTGGTAACAGGAACACATAACAATTTACTGGATGCTTTTATATAAAATGATTAGAATAAAAATTCTAAAAGCCTAACAGTCTAAAAACATCGACTCAAGAAGAAACAATGGCAGAGTATAACACAGTAACTTCTCATTAACAAAGAGGCTCACAAGGCAACACCTCTGTATCCTTTCGCTGCAAACTGTATCCCACACTGCACCGTGTCAATACAAAGTTATATTGCCTTTCAGTCACCTGTAGGTGATGTACAGCCACTGAATAGGGTACTCCAGGTTCTTAGTACACAGTGCAGTGATGATAATGGCAAGGGCAATGTGAGGTATCTGGATGCTGGAATACATGAAACCTAGGCCCATCAGCTGCAACGTCCAGGTCAGCAAGTTGATACTTCGTTCATTCTCCAAGGGCCCATACTTGTAACATACTGCAAAACTCATGAATCCAACTGTGAGGATGTAGCCTATGAGAAGAGTTAGCAGAACAAATTCTTTTTCATCTATAACTTATAAAAATAATATTTATAAGAGCAGTACTAAGTTCACTATACAGCATCTACTGAAGCAGGAAACTGGATGTGATCTTTACTCAATTATTCATTTTTCATTATTAGAAAATATAAATAAGCCGGGCGTGCTGGCGCAAGCCTGTAATCCCAACACTTAGGGAGGCTGAGACAGGAGAATCGCGAGTTCAAAGCAACTCAGTGACATCCTGTCTCTACATAAAACACAAAATAGGGCTGGGGATGTGGCTCAGTGGTCAAGTGCCCCTGAGTTCAATCCCCAGTACCAAAAACAAAAAAAAAAAAAAAAAAAAAAAAAAAAAAAAAAAAAAAAAAAAAAAAAAAAAAAAAGAAAAGAAAATATAAATATATACCCATCCACACATATAAACACACACATATATCTTTAATTTTCTGTCCTTTTTCTGTTGTACTATTTGGTTCAAATGAAACAGTAAAGCTACATGTTTAAAAATATGAGTCTAGGGGCTAGGGATGTAGCTCAGTGGTAGAGCGCCTGCCTCGTGTGCGTGAGGCACTGGGTTCGATCCTCAGCACCACATAAAATAAATAAATAAAATACAGATATTGTGTCCATCTACAACTAAAAAAAATATTTTAAAAAATATGAGTCTACCTTTAAACACCTAAAATATGAAAATATAGATTAATATCCAGATAATTTCTCAAATGATAGACTGAGGATTTCTATCAGCATGACCAAAGAATTCTCATTTTATAAACAAGATTCATTGCAGTCTTCTTTTGGAATGGGGATACTGAGGATTGAACCCTGGGGCACTCTATCACTGAACTATATCTCTAGCCGTTTTATTTTTTTACTTTGAGACATGGTCTCACTAACTTGCTCAGGCTGGACTTAAACTTGCAATCCCCTTGCCTTGTCATCCTGAGTTGCTGGGATTACGGACATAAGCCACCATGACCAGCAGCTCCTTCAGTCTTTTACTTTTTAACCCCTTTAAGTCCCATCATCCCAGATGAGAGACACCTGCAAAACTTAAATTGGCTGGGCACGGTGGTGCCCGCCTGTAATCCCAGCAGCTCGGGAAGCTGAGACAGGAGGATATTGAGTTCAAAGCCAGCCTCAGCAACAGCAAGGTGCTAAGCACCTCAGTGAGACCCTGTCTCTACATAAAACAAAAAATAGGACTAGGGATATGGTTCAGTGGTCGAGTACCCCTGAGTTCAATCCCTGGTACCAAAAAAAAAGACAGGCTGGGGAACCAGGGCTGCTAGAACATGCCCTAGCCAGTAGCTGAGCCAGGATCCTCTGTCTCCAGAAGAGGAGCCATTTCTTATCTTCGCCAACCGGTACTACCTGCGCAAGCTCAATCTGGATGGCTCCAACTACACACTGCTTAAGCAGGTACAAAACCCAAGCTCTCCTTACCCCTGCCCACTACTGCCTCCCCACCAATACTTTCCACTCGGCCACATGGTCATCCCCACTACTGCCTCTCTAGCCAGACATCTCCTGATTGCATGTCCTCCCTTCCCCCAATGCAAATATGCCCCTGCTGCCATAACTGACTTTTCCCACTCTCCCCACTCCCCAAATCCAGGGTCTGAACAATGCTATTGCCTTGGACTTTGACTACCGAGAGCAGATGATTTACTGGACAGATGTGACAACCTGACCACTGAGCCATATCCCCAGTGGTACTCAATCACTGAGTCACATCCCCAGCCCTATTTTGTGTTTTATGTAGAGACAGGGTCTCTCTGAGTTGCTTAGCACCTCGCCATTGCTGAGGCTGGCTTTGAACTCAGGATTCTCCTGTCTCAGCCTCCCAAAGTACTGAGATTACAAGCGTGAGCCACCGCACCCAGCTCACTTATGGTAACTTTTGAAATAAATATTAAGCTTTTATAGTTCTATTCTTTTGAGAAAACAGATGAATAATTAGTGTTTGAAAAGATATATTTCATATATATGAAAATATGTGCACAGGATATATGAGCTCTAGATTATATTTTAATGTACTTTTGTCAATTTCACTGAAACATTCACAGAGCTGAAAACTTGGGACTTCATTAGTTAGGTCTTCATGTACTTAAAATATATATTAACAAAGTCAATTTATAGCTTGTCAGACAGATACTTATGAGAAGTGCATTTATAAATACCAACAGATTAAATTAATAGCGGCATTTTAGTCTAAAATAAGGTAGTAATGGTAGAGATGTTTAAAATAAATAGAAAACTATGATTTTTACAAATTAATCAAATGACAAACTTAACTCTTTGTACGCAGGTAACATCTTTTCATGATCAAATTAACTAAAACAGTCTACAAACATGCAAAAAGAGAAGCACAACCAACAACACTTACTTAAAAGATACTGCCAGTAACACCTCCAGATCTCTTGTAAATTCTTAAAAACTAGCTGAATGAGGTACAGAGAAAAGGACCAGCCTCCCACCAGGATGATGTAAATGGGACTTTTCTAAGAGAGTAAAAGTGAAAGCAAAAAGTTACAACAGACTTTCCATACATAAAAGAAGCAAAATGGAATTACGATTTTTTTCTTAAAATTCAACCTACTCAAAATGCACAAAAAACACATCTTTTAAAAAGATGTCCTTTATATTTAAAAGGTATAGTCTGCAAGGAACACTAGGAAGATGAGATGCTAAATAACTTAAAAGCCTGGCTATGCAATTAGAAAACAGAAAAGTGACTTTACTCTCCCACTGAGCACAGGATTTTGAATAGTTTTGTATATAATCAGGCTTCTAGTTTCATCAAGGAAAGTACCTTTCAGAATCAAGGACAGAGTAGGGCATTCACTCTGTCATCAATGCAAATTTTCAATGTTTTAAGATTACCCAAGAAAACAGGCCTTCAGCTATCTGAGTTCATCCTAACTGCATATGAAGATTCTGCTACTTACCCTGGGCATGAATTTGGATAGTATAAAAATGATAATTAGTAGAGAAGCCACAATTCCCACGCTTATCCCCGTGGAATAGTAGAAAACTTGACTCCTGCAGAGAGAAAATTTATTTCATGACTGTAGGTATATACTCTGAACATGGCATTACTGAAGCCAGGAAAACTAACCAGCCAAAGGATTTTTTTAAAGGTAGAAGATTAGAGTAGGTATTTGCCCAAAACTTGAGGTCAGAAAATTGTAAAGACTGATACAATAATAAACTGGGCTCAGTGGCACACACCTATAATCCCAGCACTTTGGGAGGCAGAGACAGGAGAATCGCAAGTTCAAAGCCAGCCTCAGCAAAGGTGAGGCATTAGGCAACTCAGTGAGACCCTATCTCTAAATAAAACACAAAACAGGGCTGGGGATGTGGCTAGTGGTCGAGTACATGAGCTCAATCCCCAGTACCAAAAAAATACCAACTGATACAATACAGTTACGGAGAGATATGAAGATTAGTATCAAATATATTCCAACAATAAATAACTCTGCTTAATCTTCCACTGATATCCCCACTCTCTCTCCCAATCCAATTCTTACTAAGAATCACTCTTCTGAGGAACTGCACGGCTCCTTTGGAGAGAAGGAAGGAACAAGAATACTGCCCAAAGCTGGGCATGGTGGCACACACCTGTAATCCCAGCACTTTGGGAGGCTGAGACAGGAGAATCGCGAGTTCAAAGCCAGCCTCAGCAACAGTGAGGCACTAAGCAACTCAGTTAGACCCTGTCTCTCTATATATAAAACACAAAATAGGGCTAGGGATGTGGCTCAGTGGTCAAATACCCCTGAGTTCAATCCCTGGTGCCAAAAAAAGAATACTGCCCAAGCAGACACTAAAAACTGAAACCAAACTGACTATCCAGAAGGATAAACTAATTTTTCATAGGGCCTAGAACAGAGAGGTCCTACTTCCATTCCAGGTTCTTTCTTCCAGTTATTTCCCCCTCACTGTGAGTTTCTCTTAGGATCCCCAAAATAAAGAAAAATTTCCACCAACCCTGCTTCAGTCCAAATTCAAATTTCAATTTTTAATCTTTTTTTTTTTTTTTTTTGGTACTGGGGATTGAACTCAGGGGCACTTGACCACTGAGCCACATCCCCAGCCCTATTTTGTGTTTTATGTAGACAGGATCTCATTGAGTTGCTTGCTTAGCACCTCGCCGTTGCTGAGGCTGGCTTTGAACTCACGATTCTCCTGTCTCAGCCTCCCTAAGTGCTGGGATTACAGGCTTGAGCCACTGCGCCTGGCTCAATTTTTAATCTTTTATTCACTGTTCCACAAATACTTTTTACTTCATACACACATAATGCTTACTCTACCTTCATCCAGTGTTTTCTTAGTTACCTAGTTATCTTTCTTTGCATCTATATATACCAGTTTCACCTCTCAGCAGGTAACAAAGAAAAGCAATGAACAGTAGCTGATGTTTGTCTCCTTACATGTGAACAGTAGGAAACTCATCAACATATGACCCTGTAAATATGAGACCTTGAAGTATTACTTCTTTTTTTTTTTTTAAATATTTATTTTTTTAGTTGTAGGTGGACAGAATATCTTTGTTTTTATGTGGTACTGAGGATCGAACCCAGTGCCTCACGCGTGCTAGGCGAGCACACTACCACTGCGCCACAATCCCAGCCCTGAAGTATTACTTCTAACAGTGAAAAGAGTAATGATGTTCACCCTTGTGGTAACTGTCTAACTCCCATTAGCCCAACAATGGGTCTACCCAATGGGAGAATTTAATGATTAACATTGCTATTTGAATCAGAAAACAACAAAAATCATAACACATGTTATTTAAAAAATATATAAGCAGGCAACATCTAAGACATAAAGGTCCTAAAGGGGGGATGGCAGTACTTACAGCTTTTATGATAAAAATCAGGCCTTTTCAAGCTGCACACTAGCCTTCAAACCTACCTGCTCAATAAGTCTCCACAAAAAAACAATGTAAGTCCAAGAAGGAAAATGAGGAAGAGTTTGGGGTCAAATCCTGAAATAAATAAAGATTTTTTTTCTTACAAGGGGAGCCAAACAGTGTAAGGCATTACAGAATAAAAGGCAGTTTTAGCATTATTGGCCAGCTATAATAAAATAAATATAAATAGCCCACCTAAACAGCATTGTAAAGTCCACACAAAGTCTGGGCACTCTTCCAAAGAGAAAGTATAATTAGGTTTCTGTTTAATCTATTTTTCTGAAGATCTTACTTATATTTTGGCTACCTACACTAAGGCTCAAAGAAGCTAAGCTTCACTTTGGACCAAACTAGACACAGTGCCAGCAGCACTTCAAGCAATTGCCCACAAGAGGTCTCTACCACTCTGACTTTCAACCCTTAAGTTACAGCACAGAAGTCAGCAGATTTGCCTAGAATTCTGGGTCAGAGCCTCCTGTTGCTCTCTGACTGCTTGTCTTGCCCAATCTCCTACTTTCTCTTGCTTTGTAGCACTGTGCTGGAAAAGGCGACCTGCCAAACACATCTCACCCAAGACCAGAGGGCCCAAGCAAAGGTGCCTTAGTGGCATACCAGAGACTCCTACAACTTTTACATTCAAGAGCTCTGAGTCTAGGGGAGGCCCACAAACAGAGCAAGAGGGATTAGTAAATGTAGAAGGGAACACCAAAAAACAGCTATACCACCACGGAACTCTAGGACATTGGAAGAGCATAATCTATTTTTGTAGCAAAAACTGAAAACATGTCTACTACTCACAATATCCCTGGACCCTAGGTAATAACCAAGGAAGACCCAAGTCAGAGAGAACTCAACAGAATCCATTTCTCCTAAAACTTTCTCAAATATCTTCAGAGAAGGAAAAACTTCTCCCAGCTTCACGGAATAAGCCTTAAACTGCAATGGTCTTCATCTTTACTTATGGTTCCACAAACACTCTTTGTTTGTGAATTACTAATAAGAAATTTTACCTTTCTTTGGTTTTTATTATTTAACCATTAGTGTCTTCAAATACAGAACAGCTACCGTTGTCTAGAAATGTCTAGAAGGCATAAGCATAACTGACTTACTATGAGTACTATGCATATAGGCTCAGGGCCATTGGCAGTATTAGAAATACAAGACTTCACAATTCTAAGGAGGCTGCACTCAGAATGGCCTGAGGTAGAGTCTTGATTCTAGGTCTAAAGAATCTGATATGAAGTGGAGTCTCTGAACTGTTTGGAGCTATGGTATACTCAGAGTTATAATCAGAACCAAAAGGGAACCATCTTGGGCTGACTTATCTGTCTCACTAATTACACCCTCCAGAACTCAGTCCCTTCTCACTACAGAATCCATCAGAAAAACAGAAGTGAGACTTACTCCGGGTCACGATGACACTGTACTTGGTGTCCTTCTCTATAATTTCAACTTTGAGGCAGGTTTTTGTGCTGTATAGACCCACGTTAACATAGGTGTCATTCAATTTCTCTTTTAAAAAAGAGGAAAAAAAGTTCCAGATACTAAACTGCTCTAGCTCCTTCAGTTTCTCCTCATTGTCCACCTGGATGACTCGGACCAATGTGGAACTATTTACCCGGATCTGTAACACAAGTAAATCAGGATGAGAAAGGAGGAAGTAGGTTTTTTAAATTTTCACAAATAAAATTTTTTAAAAACCTTAGAGTAAATAGCTAAATCAGTAATGGTCAGTTTTCTATGAGGCTTATCAGAAACACTCAGATGCAGCAGCTAAAACATAGTGGGGCAAATAACACTGCACATGACACAGAGCATGTCTTCTTGTTAACACTGATTTCAATCTACTATTAGGCCAGAACATAGAGGGGAAAGACTCCCAGGCTGAAAGAGTTATCAATACAGCTATTTATAAGAGATGACACAAAGAAAGGATCTAGAATATTAAGAAAATTACCAGTCATAAACAGCCCCAGAAAACTGAAAAATGTTTCCCATAATGACAGGCTAAGAAGTTCAACCCATTGTTACAAATCACTGATTATGGGTAAATGCTGATTATAATGTACCCCAGATGGAGTATGATTTTCATATGAGACAATGAAAAAAAGAAAATTAAAAAAAGGAAACTGTAAGGTAAAAAACAGCCCCTTTCTAATTTTCACAAAATTAGAAAGGGGCTGTTTTTTACCTTACAGAAACAAAAACCACAAACCTACTCATAGGTTTTTGAGGTGAACAATAAATACCCTTATCAGTAACTATACTTATAGTAGCAGCAACATTTCCAAAAGGACTCATTTTGTTCAATCACTATTATAGCCAGACACTCTTGCTTGCCAGGTGACTTAACAGTGTTATGAAATAAATGAGACCAAAGTCATTCTACCAAGGGGAAATTTCAGCTCAAGGAGTTTATGAAACATCTTGTGTAGAATCAAAATTGAACAGGGGCAGCAATGCAAGAGTTTACATCCTGACAGGCATGCCAGTCTCCAGCCCAAAGAAGGCATAAGGGCTTTAAAAAGAGAGAAGTGTGTTTGTGTGCACACTGCAAAAGGAAGGAACGGAAGAGAAGGAAGCTTCTTTGGGAAGAGAAGAAAGAAAGGAAGTTTACCTCAAAGTCATAGTACTGTAAGCTTCTTAAGGGAGCTGAGATGCCCCTGAGAGGGGCTTCCAAATTATTACCTGTATCCGTGTCCATATATCATGCCACTTTGGGACAAGCACATTTTTATAACAGAATTGTTGGCTGGTACTCATATTATAAACTCTGGATTCCTGAAGCATGTTCACATTTACATCAATTCCGACTTTATGCAAAGAAAGGAAAAAAAATTAAGTATAACAGAACAACCTAACTCATTTCATAAAAACAACTAAACTAACCATTTTCTTAAACTTGGGGCTAAAATATCAGCCAGACCGAGACACAAAACTAAAATGAAAGAATAAGGCAGAGTCTTATTTCTGTCCAATTTAATTGTATGTATGCTGGCATGCGTTCAGGATTAAACTCAGGGCCTCAAGCATGCTAAGCACATAATCTACCTCTCAACCTCCAATTTTTAAAAAATACTATTTAGTTGTCAGTGGACCTTTGTTTTACTTAGTTATATGTGGTGCTGAGAATCGAACCCAGTGCCTGACACATGCTAGGCAAGTGCTCTACCACTGAGTTACAACTTCAGCCCTCAACCCCCAATTTTATTATTTAAATATTACAAATAGTCATTAACTCAGAATAAGTAATAACTACTATTAAGTGTTTATTAACATAGTGTGCTGTTTCATTTTAACCCTCTCAACAGTGCTATGACATTTTCATAATGCCTATTTCACAAATGAGGAAACTAATGTGGAAGAAAGATTAAGCAAATTACCCCAAAGTTAGACAGTTAGTAAATAGCCTAATGGTGAGAGTCACAACCAGGTCTAACTGCAGCCTTAACCATATGTTATCCTGCTTTTCCTGTAATGGGATGATTAAAGTAAGCTAAAGTAACCCCATCTATTGATTTTCTTGATCCCCTTCCTGCACAGGACAAACTAACGTAAGTTTTTTGTTTTTAATATTTTTTTTAGTTGTTGATGGAACTTTACTTTTTATTTATTTATTTATATGTGGTGCTAAGAATCCAACCCAGTGCCTCACAAATGCTAGGCAAGTGCTTTACCACTGAGCCGCAACCCCATCCCTTCTTGTTTTTTTTTTTTTTTTTTTTTAATTTTTTTT
>PVHX01014616.1:0-49733 GCA_004024805.1 Geosciurus inauris | reverse complement strand
TCCAACTCCATCCATTTACCTGCAAATGCTATAATTTTATTCTCTTTTATTGCTGAGTAATATTCCATTGTGTATATATACCACAGTTTCTTTATCCATTCATCTATCGAAGGGCATCTATGTTGGTTCCACAGTTTAGCTATTGTGAATTGAGCTGCTATAAACATTGAAGTGGCTGTGTCACTGTAGTATGCTGTTTTTAAGTCTTCTGGGTATAGACCGAGGAGTGGGATAGCAGGCTCAATGGTGGTTCCATTTCAAGTTTTCTAAGGAATCTCCATACTGCTTTCCAGATTAGTTGCACCAATTTGCAGTTCCACCAGCAATGTATGAGCATTCCTTTTTCCCCACAACCTCGCCAACGCTTAATGTTGTTTATGTTCTTGATAGTTGCCATTCTGACTGGTGTGAGATGAAATCTTAGGGTAGTTTTGGTTTGCATTTCTCTGATTGCTAGAGATGTTGAACATTTTTTTCATATGTCTGTTGATTGATTGTATATCTTCAACTGTGAAGTTTGTGTTCAGCTCTTTGGCCCATTTATTGCTTGGGTTGTTTGGTTTTTTTTGGTGTTAAGTTTTTTGAGTTCTTTATATATCCTGGAGATGAGTGCTCTATTGGATGTGTGTGTGGCAAAGATTTGTTCCCAGAATGTTGGCTCTCTGTTCACTTCATTGATTATTTCTTTTGCTGAGAAGAAGCTTTTTAGTTTGAATCCATCCCATTTGTTGATTCTTGATTTTACTCCTTGTGCTATAGGAGTCTTGTTAAGAAGTATGGTCCTAATCTGACATGATGAAGATTTGGGCCTATTTTTTCTTTTATGAGGCGTTGGGTCTCTGGTCTGATTCCCAGGTCCTTGATCCACTTTGAGTTGAATTTTGTGCATGGTGAGAGATAGGGGTTTAGTTTCATTTTGCTGCATATGGATTTCCAGTTTTCCCAGCACCATTTGTTGAACAGGCTGTCTTTTCTCCAGTGTACATGTTTGGCTCCTTTATCTAGTATAAGGTAACTGTATGTAAATGGGATTGTCTCTGTGTCTTCTATTCTATACCATTGGTCTACATGTCTATTTTGGTGCCAGTACCATGCTTTTTTTGTTACTATAGCTTTGTAGTATAATCTGAGGTCTGGTATTGTGATGCCTCCTGCTTCACTCTTCTTGCTAAGGATTGCTTTGGCTATTCTGAGTCTCTTATTCTTCCAAATGAATTTCATGATTGCCTTTTCTATTTCTATAAGGAATGATGTAGGGATTTTAATTGGGATTGCATTGAATCTATATAGTGTTTTGGGTAGTATGGCCATTTAAACAATATTGATTCTGCCTATCCAGGAGCATGGGAGATTATTCCATCTTCTAAGGTCTTCTTCAATTTCTTTCTTCAGTGTCTTATAGTTTGCATTGTAGAGGTCTTTCACCTCTTTTGTTAAATTGATTCCCAAGTTTGTTTGTTTTTTTTTTTTTTGAGGCTATTGTGAATGGGATAGTTTTCCTAATTTCTCTTTCAGAGGGTTTATCACTGATGTATAGAAATGCAATTGATTTGTGGATGTTGATTTTATATCCTGCTACTTTGCTGAAATCATTTATTAATTCTAAAAGTTTTCTGGTAGAATTTTTTGGATCCTCTATGTATAGAATCATGTCATCTGCAAACAATGATAGTTTGAGTTCTTCTTTTCCAATTTGTATCCCTTGAATTTCTTTCATCTGTCTAATTGCTCTGGCTAGTGTTTCAAGGACTATGTTGAATAGCAGTGGTGAGAGAGGGCATCCCTGTCTAGTTCCTGTTTTCAGAGGGAATGATTCCAATTTTTCTCCATTTAGGATGATGTTGGCCTTGGGTTTAGCATAGATAGCTTTGACAAAGTTGAGATATGTTTCTACTATCCCAAGTTTTTCTAGTACCTTGAGCATAAAAGGGTGTTGTATTTTGTCAAATGCCTTCTCTGCATCAATTGATAAAATCATATGACTCTTATCTTTAAGTCTATTGATGTGATGTATTACGTTAATTGATTTCTGTATGTTGAACCAACCTTGCATCCCTGGAATGATCCCCATTTGATCATGGTGCACTATTTTTTTGATATGTTTTTGTATGCAATTTGCCAGAATTTTATTAAGAATTTTTGCATCTATGTTCATCAGGGATATTGGTCTGAAGTTTTCTTTCTTTGATGTGTCTCTGTCTGGTTTTGGGAATCAGGGTGATACTTGTCTCATAGAATGAGTTTGGAAGGGTTCCCTCCTTTTCTATTTCATGAAATAGTTTGAGGAGTTAATTTTTCTTTGAAGGTTTTGTAGAACTCAGCTGAGAATCCATCTGGACCTGGGCTTTTCTTGGTTGGCAGGCTCTTGATGGCATCTTCTATTTCCTTGCTTGAAATTGATCTGTTTAAGTTGTGTATGTCCTCTTAGTTCGGTTTGAGTAGGTCATATGCCTCTAGAAATTTGTTGGTGTCTTCAGGGTTTTCTATTTTACTGGAGTATAAATTTTCAAAATAGTGTCTAATTATTCTCTGTATTTCAGTAGTGTCTGTTGTGATATTTCCTTTTTCATCATGGATTTTAGTAATTTGGGTTTTCTCCCTCCTTCTTTTCATTAGGATGGCTAAGGGTTTGTCAATTTTGTTTATTTTTTCAAAGAACCAGCTTTTTGTTTTGTCAATTTTTTGAATTGTTTCTTTTGTTTCAATTTTATTGATTTCAGCCCTAATTTTGATTATTTCCTGTCTCCTACTACTTTTGGTGTTAATTTGTTCTTCCTTTTCTAAGGCTTTGAGATGAAGAGTCAATTCATTTATTTGTTGACTTTTACTTCTTCTAATGAATGAAGTTAGTGCTATGAACTTTCCTCTTAGCACTGCCTTCATGGAATCCCAGAGATTTTGATGTGTAGTATCAAAGTTTTCATTTGCCTCTAAGAATTTTTTTTATCTCTTCCCTGATGTTTTCTGTTATCCATGCATCATTCAATAGCATATTATTTAGTTTCCAGGTGATGGAGTAGTTTCTGTTTTTTAATCTGTCATTGATTTGTAATTTTATTCCATTGTGGTCAGATAGGATGCAGGGTAGAATCTCTTTTTTTTTTTTTTTTTGTATTTGCTAAGACTGGCTTTGTGACATAACATGTGATCTATTTTGGAAAAGGATCCATGTACAGCTGAGAAAAAAGTGTATTCGCTCGTTGATGGATGGAACACTCTATGTGTGCCTGTTAAGTCTAAATTATTGATAATTTCATTGAGATCTATGGTTTCCTTATTAAGTTTTTGTTTGGAAGATCTATCCAATGGTGAGAGAGCTGTGTTAAAGTCTCCAAGTATTATTGTGTTGTGGTCTATTTGATTCTTGTATTTGAGAAGGATTTGTTCAATATACATAGAAGCTCCACTATTGGGGGCATAGATATTTATGATTGTTATGTCTTGTTGATGCATGATTCTCTTAAGAAGTATGAGATGATCTTCTTTATCTCTTTTTACCATCTTTGGTTCTAAGACCACTTTTTTTAATATGAGGATGGAAACTCCTGCTTGTTTGCGGGATCCTTCTGAGTGATATGTTTTTTCCGACCCTTTCACTTTCAGTCTATGGATGTCTTTTCCTGTGAGATGAGTCTTTTGCAGACAGCATATTGTTGGGTCTTTTTTTAAAATCCAGTCTGTCAGTCTGTGTCTTTTAGTTGGTGCATTTGGGCCATTTACATTCAGGGTTATTATTGAAATATGATTTGTAATTCTGGTCATTTGGTTTGTTTTTGGATTTTACCCTGAGTTGTTTTCTCTTTTGGATGGTCTTTCCTTTAGTGTAGTTCCTCTCTTTGTAAATTTTCATTGTTAGTTATCATTTCCTCTTCATGGAATATTTTGCCAAGAATGCTGTGTAGTGCAGGCTTTCTTGCTGTAAATTCTTTTAACTTTTGTTTATCATGGAAGGTTTTTATTTTGTCATCAAATCTGAAGCTCAATTTTGTTGGATATAGGATTCTTGGTTGGCATCCGTTTTCTTTCAGGGCTTGGAATATGTTATTCCTTGATCTCCTGGCTTTTAGTGTCTGGGTTGAAAAATCTGCTGAGATCCGAATTGGTCTCCCCTTATATGTAATCTGGTTTCTCTCTCTTGTGGCCTTTAAAATTCTATCCTTATGCTGTATGTTGGGCATTTTCATTATCAGGTGCCTTGGTGTAGATCTGTTGAAATTTTGTATGTTTGGTGTCCTGTAAGCCTCTTGTATTTGATTTTCCACTTCATTTTTCATATTTGGGAAATTTTCTGATATTATTTCATTGAAGAGATTGTGCATTCCTTTGGTTTGAAATTCTGTACCTTCTTCTATCCCAGTAAATCTTAGATTTGGTCTTTTGATGCTGTCCCATATTTCCTGTATGTTCTGTTCATGATTTCTTACCATCTTCACTGTATGGTCAAATTTATTTTCAAGATTGTATATCTTGTCTTTGTTATCCAAGGTTCTGTCTTCCAGGTGATCTAGTCTGCTGGTGATGCTTTCTATTACGTTTTTAATTTGGTTTAATGTTTCCTTCAGTTCAAGAATTTCTGATTGGTTTTTTTTCATGATCTCTAGCTCTTTCTTAAAGTAATCTTTTGCTACTTGTAATTGCTCTCTTATCTCTTTGTTAGAATGACCAATGGTTGCTTTTATTTGCTCTGCTAGTTCTTTGTTGGATTGATCAATTTTTGCCTGTAATTGCTCACTTATGTCATCTTTAGTTTGCTGATCATTTTAAGTATGTACATTCTGAATTCTTTCTCTGACATTTCATCAACTGTGCTGTCAATGGATTCTGTTACAGTGGTATCCAGGTTTACTGGGGGCACTTTCTTCCCTTGTTTTTTCATGTTGATTGTGTGTCTTCCTTTCTTGAAATACTGATCTGAATTATCGCGGCTTGTACCTTATAATCTTGTATTGACACTCTCGATTACCTGTGTCTCACCTTGGAGCTACTTCTGTTCCCCCAGTGTCCTCAGATAGGCACTACTGCCACTAAAGTTAGTGGCAGAGGTAGCAGCTGTACCTCTAGAGGGCAGTGGGAATGGCCTTGGCTGGGCTCCTGAGGCAGCCCCTGAGGGCTGTTCTGCCCTTCTCTTGCACTCCTGCTGGTGAGCAGGAACTCTGGAGTGGAACTGGGGATGGGCCCAGGTCTCACTTAGGCAGGGTCACAAGCAGGAGAGTCTGTGTGCAACCCTTACAGTGAGTGTGAGCTCCCCTGGGGCTGAAGGCTAGCAGGCTCTGCCCTCAGCTGGGCACCCCTGGCATTCCCTAAGGGTGATTTTGGTCCTTCTGTCTTGCCTGACCACAGGAACTCTGGAGTAGAACTGAGGTGGGCCCAGAGCACACTTGGGTAGGGCCCCTTCACGCTGGGATCTCTGCAGGTGACTCTTACCCTGGGTGTGCCTTCCTCTGTGGCTGGTAGCTATCAGTCTCTGGTCAACCTTTGGTTGGACACTTATGGAGTTTCCTGAGGGTGGATTTGGGTCCTCTGTGGCTCCTGCTGCTCCACAGGAACTCTGGAGCAGAACTGAGGTGGGCCCAGGCTGCCCTTGGGTCCTCATGCTGATGTCTCTGGAGTGACTCTTGCCCTGAATTTGGGCTCCCCAGTGGCTAGAGATAGCAGTCCCTGGTCTCCCTTTGGCTGTATGATCGTGGAGTTTCCCTCCTGCTTTTTTCTTCATCAGGGCAAGAAATACAAGCCTTTACCTACATCACATATGACTGGAGCCTTGCCTCAACAACCATGTCCTTCCTCATCTTAAGTTGAAGTGCAATGATATTGAAATTTGGAGAAGGACATTTGGAGATTAGTGTAATATCATCCACAGAGATTAGGCCCCAGATGTTTAGGTCAACTTTTCTCTTGAGAACTGGTTCTTGTGCTATCTGTGCACATGTGTGTGTGTGTGTATTTTTCCCCACATCGTTTATCTTGGAATGACCCATACACTTAAGTAAAGGTCTTGGGGAGGATAGCATCTACCCAGCTTCTGCCAGGCATTTGTAAGTAGGCAGCACAAGGGATTTATAATCAGGTAGTCCTGAGTCTGAAGAAATTAGGTCCACCACTGATTGCCTCTGTGACATAGAAGAAATTACTCAACTTCTTCAAGTTTTGATTTCCTTTTCTGAAAAGTGAGATCATAGCAGCTACCTTTAAGGAATGTGTTAGGAGCATAGGTTTTGGGGTTAGGTCATCTGACTCCTCCTTTGCCATTGATTAGCTGGTTCTAAGCAAGTTGACTTCCTCTTGCCTTGTTTCTTGGCTGGCAAAATGGGAGCTAATAATACTTATTTATAGGATTGTTAGGAGGATTCCAAGAAGTGATATGCTTCAAACTCTTAAGTTCAGGATATGGCACAAAGAAAATGCTTAATAAATGGTAGTTGTTCTTAGGATTAATGAGACGGTGAATATGAAGTGCCTAGCAAAACGGCTTTCCTATAGCCAAATTTCAATAAATGTTAATTCCCCTTTTCTTTCTTCCAAGTCAGAAGCAGCAAAATAAATTGGATACTTCCTGATTATCTCCCCCTCTAGCCTAATGTGTGTATAAGATTCACACCCCTCCTCACTCCTCACTTTGCATCTGATGACACTTGTAACAAGGATAATATGCCACAAGGACTGGCCCTCACTAAGGATAAAGAGCTGCCTTTATTTTGCAATTTCAGAAAACTTTTTTGAAAACTTTTTTGTGTGCCTCAAATGCCTATGCTTAAACTGTCTTCTTCCTTGGAATATGGCTCCTTCAGGGGTTTCCTTTGTGTTTCAACATGACCTCCTGAAGGTTTTTGTTAGTTTGCAGTTTGCTTACCTGAGTATGATAACATATTCCTTGTCATTTGCATACTAGCATAGATTAGTCCAAGGAAAGTCCTGAGGACTGAAATATGAGAAGGATGGATTTTAAGAAAAGAGACTAGGAAATCTGGAGACACTGTGATGGGCTTATGCAGCCCAGAGGTGCCCAAATGGACCCAGAATAGATTTTGCCTTACAGGAAGGAGGGGAGCTACAGCAGACCCAGCCTGCCACTCTTTGGTGCCTCCAAGAACTCCTTGGTAGAGTTGACTCAAATTAATGACTCTGCTTTAATGGAAAATAAGAAGGTAGTTTATTCTGAGCCAAATATGAGTGACCTAGGTCCAATTTCAGATTCAAGTTGCCTTGAGTATTCTGAAGAAAAAGAAGTTTGTCATGACCTTTGAAGGTGGAGAACAAAGATAATCGTGAATCAATACATTCAGGGAATACACTGGTGTAGGCATTGCATAGGTGTATGGGCATTGCATAGATGTGTTAAGGCAAAGGGGGAAGGGATCTGACCATTGGACCAGCATGGCATCTTATCTCATCCTTAAGAAGATTGGTCAAGTCGAGGGGTCTGTTCTTTTACCTGATTGTCATAAGAATGTTAGGTCAGATTACAAGTAATCCCTTGTTTGCTAAAAGCTCCAAGCAGCCCTTCTAGTGCTTGATCCCAAATCCTCACCTGCCTTTTGGGAAGAAGAAGTTGTCCATCTGGTACTTGTTTAAAGAATTCCATGGTGATGCCTTCTTTGGGAATGTTTAATTTTAGGGAGCAGTAGATGCCCACATTGTGAATACCTAAAGAGGGAGCATGTTAGATGACAGGATCTGATGAGGCTCTTGTCATGGTCTCTAGATGCAAACTGGAAACTGCAAAGCTCAGTGGTATATTTGTGTGAAATGCGTCACAGAAAGAATAGAGCATGACAGAAACAAAAGGAAAAGCTAGATAGGGCCAAGTACCCCAATAACTAGTAACTGACAGAGATGATATCCCCTATGGGGTGATGCAGAAAAGAAAGATAGCAACATAACTCTGGTGTAACACTTAGGAGGGGGTGGAAAATAGGATGTCTAAAGATAGACTGATTACAAAAAAATAAGAAATGGAAATAGAAACAGATTATTTTTTTAATCCTTCAGAAACATGGATTTGAGGACCAGCAAACTATGCCAACAGAGCCTTTTTTGTATGTAAACTCTGGTGTCTAAATACCATGGTAGCAAAACCACATAACCTTAATAAGGCTCACATATTTTAACACTTCTTTCTGAAGCCTTTTTATTCCTCAGAGCATAATTACTGTTTTGTCAAGATTTCCCAAACTGTTGTGTAAACAAGGATGTTGCAAATGCTTTGTCATTCCAGTTCACAAATGGGATAATGAAGGCACAGCTGGATTATGATTTGAATAACAGTGATCCATATTCCTTGTACTTCTGTCTGCCTGAACCCTCGTTTTACTGTTCAGATGTGTAAATATACATATACCTGTTATTATGATTATCATTCCACAGAAAGGACCTAGTGAGGCAGAAAAAGCTTATTTTTAAACTATAATCAGAGCTGCTGGGGAAGGATATTGTGAGAATGAGGAATACATATAGAGTAAATAACTCTATAAAACAGAGAGGTTGAAGGTCTTTCAGCAATCACACAGATTAGAAATTGGTACTTTCTTGCCAAAAGCTAGGGGAGGCTTTCAAACCCTTTGTCCTACCACAAAAAGACATGTCACAGCAGTCATTCACTCATGTACACAAATGTTTATAGCACTTGCATAAATCATAACACATATTGAATAATTGCTATATGCCACACTGAGCACTCCACAGTTATCTCATATAGCTAGAGTCTTTAAAGTAACACCTAACAGACATGGTTAGAAACAAGGAAGAAGCAAATCAAAATACACATGGTTAGGCCCTAGGAAATAAAGATTCTACACTCAAAAGAAAAAAAGAAAAGCAACTTTTGAGTAACTCCAGAAAGGGCTGGGATTCTCTGCAATTTTCAGATAAACCTGGTATCTAATGATGTTCAGTATTGGCTGTAGGCCCAGGTAGAGAGAAGCAGGAATCAGTAGATGATCCCCTAAATAAGTCAACAGAGAACCAGAACCTAAAGAACTTGCTCTTGACCATACCTCTTAATGGGGAAGGATGGCTGGTTAAGAAGTGACTTACATGGTAATTAAATGAGTGTTCTTGTTGTGGGTGGTTTAATGTAACTTCTTTCTTCAGTTCATCTGATAATAAACTGGATGTAATTCATGGTGTAATTCTACATTCTTTCATGGTTTTGACAGCTTTAAAGAACTTCTTTGGTTATTGATAACCAATGTGTGCAACTGTTGACAAGGATCCCAATTTTGACCTTTTATGTTGTGGTTTATGTTCATTGACTCGGAGAGATGTTTACAATGAATTGTGAATGACTTCAGTGAGTATAAAATATTGTATATGATATTATACCATTTTGTAAAATAAAAAATAGGCAAATAAACTCTAAACAGCATTGTTTAAAAGTATTAGAAAATGCAAAAAAACTATATATATATAACAATGAGGCACTGGTTAAATAAATTCAAGCCTATGTATAAACAACTATTAAAAATACAACTGCAGAAAAATTTCTTGACTCTGACAATGTTCATAACTTTTTGTTAAGAGCAATAGAACATAAAGTAATACAATCCATTACTTATAGAAGAAAGTTTATGCATAGACAAAATATTTAGAAATATAGCTATCAATATATTAACATGCTTACTTTTAGTGGTGAGATTACAGTTGTTTTTTAAGTAAAATTTGAATAGACTTTATTTTTTAGAACAGTTTTTAGACTTAGAGTTGAGATAATACAGAGTATTCATATATCCCATACTGTTTCTCCTATTATTATCGTATCACATTAATATGCTATATTTGTTATAATTAATGAGCTAATATTGAAATATAATATTTAACAAAAGTCTGTACTTTGTTCAGGTCTCGTTAGTCTTTAACTAATATTCTTTTCCTGTTCCAGGATCCCATTAAAGATACTGTGTTATATTTAGTCATCATGTCTCCTTCAGCTCTTCTTGATTTTGATAGTTCATTTACTCCTTGTTTTTGTTGACCTTGACAGTTTCGAGGAATACTTGTCAGGTGTTTTGTAGGATGCCCCTCTAATGGAATTTTTCTGAGATTTTTCTTATAATTAGGCTGAGGTTATGGGTTTTGAGAATGAATCATTGAATTTTATATTATTTTAATTTATCTGTATCTTTCAAATTTCCTAGAATGAACATGTTTCATTTTTTACTAAAACATTATTATAGGGAGAATTAGATAGATGGGGATATATGTGTGTGTGTATGTGCATGTGTGTACTAGATTGTTGCCTGGGTTGGCACTAGGTGAACTTGTGGTTGGCAAGTTCAGACTTTCCTCAGTAAGTTTAACCTTTCTTTTTAGCACCCTCTCACCCTCTCCTATAGCTCTATTGTAATGTCCCAGAGAGTTAGTAAAGATTTAAGATACAGCTTCTTCATGGAGGCACTTGCATTTTAGTGTAAGATTCTTTCTGACTCTGGAATCTGTTGCATTTGCCTTTAAGAGAACATGGTTTCCTTTCATAATAGCAACCTGATTTTCCTTTAGTAACCTCACCCCCCACTCTGGGATAAACATGTGACTTAAGTGAGTCAATGGGAGCTTGACTTGAGATTTTTACTGAGACTCTTAGGAAAGATGAGCTTTCATTCTGTTACAGTAGTAAAGTTGAAAGGATGTAAATCTGGAGTTGTGAAAGAACGCGTGCATTACCACAGAGAAACAATCTGAGAAGGAAGCCAAGCAGGTCTGGAAATTGAGGAGGAACAGATTCCTGAGGTTAATGTGTGAACATCCTGATTCTAACAAGCCAGATTTATTTCCTACATTTTTTAGTTACATGGCCCAGTAAAGCTTCCCCCACAACACTCTGAAACCCTTTCAGCTTGTATTTTTGTTACTGTAATGGAAAGACTTTTGACTAAGATCTTATTTCTGTAATTAAGCTATCTTTTCACCCATATCTGACTTTAGCAACTTCTTTTTAATTCTCAATGCTATTTATTTTATCTTAGGACTCTTCTGTCTTATTCGTGTACGTAAAAGATAACCCATTAAAATTTTAGGAAAGCTTATTATTTAGCTTTATGTAATCAATACAGTTTATCTCCAATGGTGATATCATAAAATTTGGAATGCATTACAATATTGAACATATTGAAAATAGTTCCCATGATTAGGATATAGATACAACTTTGTGCCTTTAAAAATTCTTGCACTATTTTAAGCAAGCCTGTTAACTAGTGGGAACCTCTCTCTCACCCCACTTTCTTAACTATCAAGAAACTCTAGTCAGTTTCCATGGCAGCAGCACCAACTCAACTTTTCCTCATTTAAAAGTGTCATTTGTCAAATGAGCAATCAGCTTCTTTTTTTATCACATTCCAATCACTGGGCCAATGCGAAACAAATTAGACTCTGTCTAATTTGTAACATGCTATTCTTTGCACTGGAAAAACTGAGAGGGCAATGAAATTGCTGTTGAGAGTTCATATGGGATAGAGGTTGAATTTTTAGACATCTTAGAGCCACTTAAAGCTGGATCTCAACCCCAATTCTGCTATTTACTTGATGTCTAACTGTGGAGAGCCTATTAAATCTTTGTGACTAAGTTACATCATCCGAGAAATGAAAATAATAGTGGAATAATAACCTCATGTAATGTCTAATACTATTGTACAAAATAAGAGGGCTGATATGAGGTTCATGATTTGGTCCACAAAGCTGATACAGAGGAAGCACTCACTCAGTGTCAGGTGGCTATTTAGATATGCAGCTGTGATCACATCTGGGATTCACTGAATGCTTAAAATGGATATAAAGCTTGTGTGTTAGAGGCATGTAAAAATAGGAAAAATAAGGGATCAAGCTGACTGAGCTTTTGGAAATGATGGATAGGTGGAGAAATGTAACTTGGGTAAATTATTTGCTGTCCTGTTTGTTCTGTAATTGTGACTAGAAGTGTTACTAAAAGAATGAAACCATAGATGACCCTCAGAAGTATGGCTGTAAGCTTTAGACCTCTGCCATTATCCCTGTTGAAAGGAGTTATTAAACATTCTTACTTGTTGCATAGTTCATGCCCATTAATTTTTCAATTGTACTAAAATTAAAATTTAAAATAGATATCATCAGAACTATTCATACTTTCATGAATCTATATCAGAAAATGATTTTTTGCAGAGCAAATTCTTTCACATGTGACTTTTCTAACGTAGGTCATTGAAAATCTAATTAACATTGGAACCTCAAAAGTAGCATTTCTCATATTTTATTCTGAAAGTGCAACAAATTATTTTAGGATGATTCTGGTCCATCCTTTCATACACTCTTTAGTTGCATGATCAGAGTGTGTGTAAGAATTCATATGTTTAATTCATATGGACTCAAAGGATGTCTCCTTTCTTGGTGATGAGGTACTAACATGAATTGAACTTGGTTGTCCTCCAAACCTTGAAGCTATTTCTTTAGATTCACTTCTGTCAAGCGGATATTCATGGATAATTATACTTTAGAGTAAATGTGGCTTAGGTTCATTAGTAAAAAAGAGAATTGAGCTAAAGCTATTTAAAACTGTGACAATAGTTGTTTAATGAACTATTGAACTAACTGTCTAAATTGCTGAGTAACTGCAGGTTTTCTTTAAGTCAGAAAATCACTATAGGGAAGAGACTATGTACAAATAATATTTTTTGTACAGCTGGGTAGAATTTAGGGTCATTCATTTATGTTCAGCATTTCCAGAGATTTAACATTGTGAATCATGCAACTGAAATTGGCATCACATGGCTGCAGAGTGTCACCACATCAAACACCCAGCTAGCGTCAGGGGAGGAAGCTTGATGTCATTGTATGGCTATATGTTTTCTTAACCCAACAGTTTGCTTCCTGTGAAATTCAGTACAGTCAAGTGGAATGTCTCCATAGACTATGTATAGATCTTCAGGAGACTTCTACCATCTTGTTATGCTGGTCAGCTAAATCATCCAGTCAAATGACCATTTGGAAAGCAGGTTCCGAATTATACAGAAGAAAGAACAGGGAAGAAGATTTGCCAAGTGGCATAATATAGAGATCATATTGAGGATACTGAGTAGAGTAACAGTTAACATATTCATTACATTAACCAATAAAATTCTATTTAAAATTACCATCACAGTTACACAGTGCAGTTCTAATATTATATTTGCTGCAACCAACTTCACAAACTACAACCTGTCTAGACTTAGCATTTAGATTTGGTTTTTACTTCAGGGGTGCTATTTGCATATGGTACTCTTTTTGGGGGGAGCTTTACAACTTTTAATTACCCAATAAGCAAAATCCTGCAGTTGGTTGTGATGTCTAACCATTTTAATATTGCAAGAATTTATAAGCTGACTTCAGATGAGCAATTAAAAATAAAAAAAACTACAAAAGACAAGGGCTATTCATATCAGTGGTATCCATAAGTTCTCTGAGGCAAGCATCGCTCTGGCTTCAAAGCCAGAGTAGCCATGGGGTTCTGCCATCTCTAGACTTCACCAAATTAATTTCTACACTTGTCCCACATTGAGAAGTCACTAATTTGATGGAGAAGAATCTTCCATTAAATTCCTAAGTTTCCCAGGCTAGGTGCTGTCTCTTACTCATATTCAGCATTATATAGCTCTAGTGTCTTGCACAGCAGCTACTGTATAATGGACATTTAAGCATTTTTTTTTTTTTTTTTTGGTACTGGAGATTGAACTCAGGGGCACTCGACCACTGAGCCACATCCACAGCCCAGTTTTGTGTTTTATGTAGA
Source organism: Geosciurus inauris (assembly GCA_004024805.1). Taxonomy (NCBI): domain Eukaryota; kingdom Metazoa; phylum Chordata; class Mammalia; order Rodentia; family Sciuridae; genus Geosciurus; species Geosciurus inauris. The sequence continues at coordinate 36,001 of PVHX01014616.1, read as the reverse complement.
GACAGGGTCTCACTGAGTTGCTCAGCGCCTCGCCTTTTCTGAGGCTGGCTTTGAACTCGCAATTCTCCTGTCTCAGCCTCCCTAAGTTCTGGGATTACAGGCTTGTGCCCCGGCGCCTGGCTACATTTAAGCATTTTGATGGAATAAATGAACAAATGTAGATTGTTACATGTGAAGTAAACTACCCAGGACGAGTCAGCATATATTTATTCATTGACTGAATAGCAAATACAATGTTTTGGGAATAGGTTGGTCTTTGCTTTACCTAAAACTTGCTCTGATTGACTCCTGGCATATCACAGCTTTGCTACAATGGAAAGAGAGAGAGAGAGAGAGAGAGAGAGAGAGAGAGAGAGACTACACTTGGCAGAAACCCACAGCTACTCCATGGGTCATGGGGCAGGCAGAGATGGCCTTTAAGGACTGTCATGTCTCTGAATTGATCTAAGACCATAAAACCCAACAAAATAAAGCAAAACAGGAAATTCCCCCTCCCCGGAACCAGTATTTTCTGTGAAAAGTATTCATCAAGCTGTTGTTCAGTGTCTTATCAAAATGGTGAAATTTACAAAAAAGGTTATAACAGATGTTTTATTTACATCTCTACTAGTTTCTTGGTTGTCATGTAGAAATAGCTTAAGCCTGGAGTTGGGCATCTTAGCATGTAAGGAGGGGACTGGCTTGTGTCCTTAGCCCTTGTCTACTTGCCAATGGTGATGGGGAGGTGTTTGCCTGTTTCCTTGTTGGCTGACCCTTGAGCTTGGGTTCTGGAGCTTTCAGTGTCCCTCACAGGGACAGAGATAGGGACATATCCTGGAAACGGCCTGGCAGTTCACCCTCCCAGCGTTCTCTGTGGGTGAACTCAGGCAACCAACAACTCGGTGACTCTAGCAGATGTTTTTGTTTCTTAGCCCCGGGCACCTTGCCCTGCTGTCTCGCATGCAGAGGGTGATGCCTGGCACCCTGCCCAGTGCCGCTAGGAATGATCAAGGCCCCAGGGAGTACTGCCAAGTTGGGTTGGCAAGTTGCTTTCTGGGAGCCAAGAGGCCACTGGAGAAATGCGTTGGTCTGTGTGCTTAGAACACTGTCAGAGGGACACATCAGCTGAAATATCTTCCTGCCTTATGGCTGTGAGTTCTAAATCTATGTTCTGTGTCTCAGGCCATTTTGTTAACGTGTTGCATTTCCTTCATTGAGCAATCCTGGTGACTCAGGGGGTTCACTGGAAGAAAGAGACAGGCTTCACAGTCCTGTCTTTAGCAAATACTAGTGGGAAAGCATATTGCCTGGGTGTATTCTACTTTAACCCTGAAGACCAGAGTCACCTAAACAAAAAATAAAAACTGCACCTTTTACCAGTCAACACAGATGGCATAGATCCTCTTTTGGTAGGAGCATGGCCCCGTGGGAAAACACTAGACTTGCAGTATGACAGTCTGGTTACAGGTCCCTGCTCACTCTTTGCAATCTGAGTCCTTTACATACTTTCAATTTATTCTTAATTCTTTCCTATTTCTATTTCAACAACTTGCTTTCTCAAATTAATGAGGAAATACAAACAAATTTGTACAACTTTATTAAGTTAGCTAATCTCTTTGTACACTGATTTCCTCACTTGTATAATATAGTTTGTTTATTCATTCACCAAACATCAGTTGAGTACTTTTCATCTGTCCCATTGGACAGTCACTGTTTAAGGATAAATCCTAAAGCCAAGAGCTAAGTATTATACAGAGATAAGAACCCAGAGTCGGGACTAGGGTTACAGCTCAGTGGTAGAGTACTTGCCTGGCATGTGTGAGGCACTGAATTCGATCCATAGCACCACATAAAAATAAATTTAAAAAATGAAGGTATTGTATCTCTCTACAATTAAAAATTTTTTTTAAAAAAAGTAGGAAATGAAAATATTCTTAAAAGATGTTAAAAAACACAACAAAACAGTCATGGGAATATGAAGTCCAAAGAAACTCACTTTTCTGGAGAAGACATGTTGCTCTATGTAGAGGTGATGTTTTGAGCTGACTCTAGTAGATAGAAAGGTATCTTCACATGGTTCAATTACCAAAAAGTTTAAAATATTTATTCATTGGAAATTTCACCCTCCCACTCCCTCCGGCATCAGCTCTTGTTTATCCTTTAGGATTTATAAGATTTTACTTCTTTTTAAACCAATGGCAGCACTATGCACACTATTCTATATCTTTATACCTTGCCTTTTTGTTTGACAGAATATTTCAGAAATCATATCTTTTGTGCTTCTGGCTCCTGACATGAGAATAGTACATTTCAGAACTAGTCTTTCTGCCTGGCTCCTAGTAGGAGATGGTGGAGAAGATGTGAACTTGACCTGCAGTCTGAAACAGAGGTACTGCAGATGCCCCACAGACACTGGGAGAGAAATGCATGCTTACTGTTGTGGGACTTTGATATTCTGGAATCGATTGTAGTGTTATTGTGATAAAATGGACTCATGCAATTTCCAGTGTTTATTCTATCAAGTTAGTTTTATCTGTAAAGTTCATAATTGTAGAAGAATAAAATACAGCAAATCAGAATGAAGAAAAATTACCTGTAAACCCCACCACAGAAAAACCATTGTTAACATTTTGAGTATTTTCTAGCTTTTTTCTGTGTGTATTAATTCAGTAATTCATTTATTATTTCATTCAACAAATAGATTTTGAGTTACATGTCGATAACTAGATGTAACTAGATGTAGCTAAATATAGTAGAGTATAACCCAGACGTGTCCATCATGAAGATTATATTCAGGTGGTAAGATAGACTCAAGTAACTACAAAGCAATTAAACACTTATTTACAACTGTGATAAATGCTATTAAGGGTAAGTATAGTATACTAGAAGAATGTACAAGAACAGAGCATGAGGTACTTTGGAGCCAAGAAAAACATGCTTAAAGAAATTATACAATACATGTGACAATGTATTTCATATACTATAAAATGTTTTCTATGTTATTATACATACATAATTTCATATAGTACACATAGTGTTATTTCTCTTCTTCATGTGTTATAATACAGCATATGTATAAAGAACATATTAAATAATATGTTCAATGGACAATATGAAATGAACATCTTTCCATGTTAATAAGTATGCTTTTATTTCCCTGAAATTTGTGTACCATGTTTAATTCAACCAATCCCCTAGTATTGGACATTTGAATTGCTTTTTGTTTTTGCTTACTGTAAATCTTACAATGAATATTCTGGCAAAAAACTCTAATATGTTTATGGAAGATAAATAATTGTGGTGAAGAAGAAAAAAATACATGTTTTGAAGCAACATTCTATAATGTATCTTGACCTGTGTATCCCAGAGGAAGCATAATAGAAATGTTTATTTTTGAAATAAAATTTCTCATGTATTGCCAGCAATATTCAGTCATTCCTGAAGAACTTTTGGGAAAATTTAGACTATCTTTCTTTGATGAAGATTTATTGATGGTAGATAGGAGCAGAATGTCAAGGGAAATGATATAAATATACATCGTGAAAAAAGTCAGAATACCACCTCTGCTTTTTCAAATCAAGAAGTGATAAGTTGTAATATTTTATTGCTGGTTTAGCTTTTTTTCCCTCCTGTTGATATGGTTATCATTACTTCCTCAGTGGCCTGTTTCCAAAAGCAATGATTGAGCCCCCACAAGATATTCCCCAGAATGTCTGATGCTCTCATGAGTAATAGGCCCTCAGAATACACTAAAAAAACAGTTTAGCTCTAATATGTTGCAATTGTCTGAATGAAAATCAAGTATGATAAGATGATAGAGTTTAAAAAAAAAGATGATAGAGTTTACATGGTTTGCCTTACACAGGATTAGAGATACTGACATTCTTATTTCATTTAAAAAGTGATAATTTAGGATTGCACACTAGCAAAAAGACAGACATATCAAATAAATGGAATAGAATAGAGAGCCCAAAAACGAACCTGTACATATATGGTCAACTGAGTTCCATAAAGGTGCCAAGAACATTCAATAGAGAAAAGGTCAATTTTTCCAGCAAATCTACATGCAAAACAAACAAACAAACAAAAATCCCACAAAAACAACAAAATGCTTAAGGTTAACAAAACCTTAAGCTTATACTACATACCAGATCTAACTCAAAATGAATTAAAGACCTAAATGTAAGACATAAAACTGAAAAGTTCTTAGAAGAAAACAAGAAGGGAAAACTTCATTGGATTTCTTGGGTATAACACTAAATACACAGGCAACAAAAGTAAAAACAGATAAAAATTAAGAACTTCTGTGTATCATAGGACACAATCAGCAGGGAGAAAAGGCCACCTACAGAATGGGAGAAAATATTTATAGATCACATATCTGGTATAAATCATATAACTGTTCTGTCTACTTAAAACAAATAGAGAATGTTTACAACTCAATAACAAAAACAACAACAACACCAACAGCACAATCTGATTACAAATGGGCAAAGGGCTTGAATAGATCTTTCCCCAAAGAAGCTAAACAAATGTCAACAAACATATACAAAGATGTTCAGCATCACTAATAATTAGGGAAATGCAAATCAAAACCACCATGAGATATTTCCTCATATCCATGAAGATGGAGCTATCGAAAGCACCAGAAAGTAACAAGTGTTAGTAGGGAGGCTGAGACAGGAGAATCGCGAGTTCAAAGCCAGCCTCAGCAACGGTGAGGTGCTAAGCAATTCAGTGAGACCCTGTCTCTACATAAAACACAAAATAGGCCTGGGGATGTGGCTCAGTGGTCGAGTACCCCTGAGTTCAATATCCAGTACCCTCCCCCCCCAAAAAAAGTAACAAGTGTTAGGACATGGAGAAACTGGCCCCCTTGGGCATTTTTGGTGAAGATGGAAAAGTGAAGCCTTGCCAGTAAAAAAAAGAGCCTCAAAAATTTATGGCAGAGCCTCAAAAAATTAAAAACAGAAGTACTAAGTAAGCCAAGCAATTCCACTTCTGGTTATGTATTCAAAAGTATTGCAAACAAGTTCTCCAATATTTATTTGTACTTCCATGTTCATGGCTACATTATTCACAATAGACCAAAAGCAAAAGCAACCCAAGTGTCCATCAACTGATGAATAGATAAATGAATATTCTTAATGGATAATATTGAATAATATTAGTGAGATGTTATAAATAATGAATAATATTAGTGGAATATTATTCAGACTTGAAAAACAAGGAAATTCTGACACATGTTACAATATTGATGAACCTTGAGTACCTTACGCTAAGTGAAGTAAGCCAATCACAAAAACGAATACTGTATTGTTCCCCTTACATGAGGTACTTGGAGTGGTCAAAGTCATAGAAACAGAGAGTAGAATGGTGTTTACTGGAGACTGGGTAGAGGAGCAAATGGGGAATTATTTCATGGGCATCCACATGGAATTTCAGTTTTGCAAGATGAAAAAATTCTTGAGATTGTTTGCATTGAAAATGAGAATATGCTGACTGTACACTTAAAAATAGTTAAATTTGTCAATTTTATGTTATGTGTATTTTATCACAATTAAACCAAAGAAAAGATTGCCTAACATTAATGCCTTTGGGCTGAACTCATGTGAAATGTATTCTTCCTTCTAGGAGCTGATCCTTTTTACTCTCCCCATGTGAATAACATGCCAGATGACTTGAATACCTGAGCTAAGTGTTCATATTGGGCTTCCTAGCCAGGTCCTAATATGGTAGCTAATTTCTGTGCATTGGGCTCACCCTCCCATTGGACTGGAAACTCCCTGAGTAGAGACTGCCTTACTTCTTTGAGCTCCCTGGCAGTCCAGGGGTAGTCTGCCCTAGTCTAAATATTTGTCCCCAGGGTGAGGTAAGGTGTGTTGCCCGTAAGAAATCTCTTCCTCGGATGTGAAGAGTGGTCATATTCAAGTGTCCAGAGACTGACAGTGCCAGGAATCAAGGGCTAAAAATGAAGTAGATGAAGACCTCTTTCTATAGACTTTAAGAGCATCACCATGTGCTTCAGCCTCACTGCAGTGGCACCATTTCCTGATTGAGTAGATCTATCCAGTACGGTAGAAGGCACTAGATGGGGAATGGTGGAAGCATATACCAGAACAATTCCTATTTGGTTTCTTCTAGTTATCACTTTATGACATGCAATTCTGTGTAACCAAAGGGCTTACAAAATTTTCTTACATTCAGTTTACTCCAGTTTGAGGTACAAAATGCCAAAATAGATTGAAATTAACTGATTGTCAATTATCAAGATGACCCAAGTGACCAATTTAATTGAATCTCTGAAGATGGAACCCACCAAAGGATCCCAAGTGTTTCCCTCAGAGCAGGTCCCAGTGTTTCCCTCAAAACAAAGCTGTGGGCCTCTCTTCCTGGATTTCACTGAGCAGACCAGCAGCTTGGGACCACATTAAAAATGTAGAATCTCACCAGGCATGGTGGTGCATGCCTGTAATCCCAGTGGCTCAGGAGGCTGAGGCAGGAGGATCACAAGTTCAAAGCCAGCCTCAGCAAAAGCGAAGTGCTAAGCAACTCAGTGAGACTCTGTCTCTAAATGAAATACAAAATAGAGCTGGGGACATGGTTCAGTGGTCAAATGTTTCTGAGTTCAATCCCTGGCACCGTACTGCCCCCTCAATGCAGAATCTCAGGCCCCAGCCCAGACTATTGCATCTGCAAGCAAATAGCTCACACTTTGATGTGCATAGGAGCTTTGCAGGTAAATCAAGCAATGAGGTGCAGATCCAGCTGGGGGAGAGCTTGTGATGCTGGCTATAGCTATAGAAACTGGAAACTTGCTGCTGATCTTCTTGCCCTGGAGAGGGTGTTAAAGGAACACGCTGTGTCCAGACAATAGAAAATGCTGGTGTGTGAACCTCCAGGAAACATTGATTTTTATTTTTTTGTACATATTTTTTATTAGTTCATTTTAGTTATACATAATATTTGGGTTCATTTTGGCATAATTATACAAGCATGGAATAAAATTTGCTCCAATTCAAATGATAGCAAAATGAATCAGACATTATTATCCTATGTGCGTATCTGATTACATGACCATCTGTAACTCTCTCTATATCATATACAACCAGAATAATGAGGAGTTATACTCCATTTATGTATGATGTGTCAAAATGCATTCTACTGTCATGTATAATAATTAGAACAAATTTTAAAAAGTTATTCATCAAGAGAAATAATCTAAAAGTAAAAAAAATATTTGTTTCTATTCAGTTCCCAATACATCCCCTTCCCTTCAATTCCACCTCTCCCTCTCTTCCCTTTTCTGTACTTTACCCATTTTTTCTCTATTTACTTAGAGTTTGTAAATTAGTGCATATGAATACACACAAAGGTGAAATTTACTGTGGTATATTTGGTATATTTTTTTATGTACATAGGAAAGTTTGGTCAGATTTATTCCCCTGTTCCTCCCTTTTCCCATCCCTCCTTTCTTCCCCTCAATCCCCTTCTGCTCCACTGATTTCCTATTTTCATCAACATTGTTTTTCAACATGTTCAACAATTTCTTGCAATGAGCCTTTCACTTAGAAAATCAAATTGAGAAGAAATAAATGAAACATTTTAAATCTTTACAAGAATGTATTAAAGGTCACTTTTATATGAACCTGGTTAAAACCCAGTTGTAATGCCTTGTAGGCCCATGAATAGCTGCTGTCTTCACCCAGAGAAGGCCAACTGGGCAGTCCATCTGTGTGTTCCTCTGATTGGTTGTGTTGTGGTCAGCGGCCTGACTGGCTCATCACATCACCATTTTTCAGATGCTGTTTTGTGAACTCAAAGGGTGATTTGAAAGTGCCAGATATGAAGTTGTGAGCTTACCAAAGAAAAGGGAAGTGGCTTACATGGTGGAAAACCACCAAAAGAAGTAAGAACATAGCATAGCCCAGTGACTAAGTCCAGAGACTCTGGAGCCCAACTCCCTGAGTTCAAATCCTGGCTCTGACACTTACCAGCTGTGTGTCCTTAGCAAGTAATTTAATCTTTCTGTGACTCATTTTTTTCATGTATCAAAGATAGATGTTGATCATAACAGTACTTACCTCACAGGGTTGCTGAGAGGATCCAATTCGTTAATATTTGTCAGGCTTTTAAATCTGGCCTATCCTAATTGCTTTATGATGATTAAATTCACAAGAGAAGCAGCATATGAATTTATATTCTTTTGCATAGTTTAGCCCCAGGAAAATCATGAAAGATAATATATTACTCTCTGATGCCGGGAGTGAGTCAGTTTGGTGAACAAATTTCTCTGAATGAATGGAACATCGCCCTCAATTGTACAGTCAAGTAACAAGAAGTCATAAATCATTTAAAACAATGATAATAAAGGACACAAGTTAATGAAGAGGAGTATTTTTAAAAGAGGAGAAAGTCCTAATGTCAATAAGCACTTTAGAAAATCCCTGTCTCCAAAAAAAAGAGTTGGATTCACTAAATTTCAGAGGAAAAGGCTTTTGTACACCGTGGATATATAATGGGACTCATATTAGCACATGATTAGGAATAATTTTAAAAAAGTCTCAATTGACAAAATTAAAACTAAAATTTCCCTTCATGTTAACTGGAAGGAAATGTCCCCAGTAGCCCTATTCCAAGAGGCTCCCTGGTCATGAGGTTCTATCACTTGGGGCATGTGGGTCCACTCAGCCACACAATCCAAACATACTGAACAAGGTCACACAAAAAACATAACCCAGGCTGCTTTCTCCAACCCCAGAGTCCATGAAACCACCATGAGCCATACCCAGGAATCACATTGCATTGCCCAAATCATACATTTCAAATTATAAAAGCAGTGAGGCAAATAACCTCCTTTTTCTAGTCAAGCTGCGTATCTCTCCTAATTTGAAAGGGAATCGCCTCTCTGCTCAATCCTTCTTCACCATTTGGTTGCTCCCTTCTCTTCTTCGCTGCTCTCTTAAGTTGAAGAGCCTCCTTGCTTTCCTCTCCATCAGCACCCCACCCCTGGAGATGGCATCCTGCCACCGATCGTTTGCTGTGCATCTGCCAGGTAGACCTCTCCTGAGCTCCAGGTTCCCATACACAAATGTCTACACTTCCTCTTGCAGGTGTCAAACTGATCACATCCCAAATTGAACTTCTTTTTTTTTTTTTGGAACCGGGGATTGAACTCAGGAGTACACAACCACTGAGCCGCATCCCCAGCCCTATTTTGTGTTTTATGTAGAGACAGGGCCTCACTGAGTTGCTTAGCAGCCTGTCCATTACTGAGGCTGGCTTTGAACTCATGATTCTCCTGTCTCAGCCTCCAAATTGAACTTCTAATCTTCCCCTAAGACCTGCTCCTTTCAAATTTCAGTTGACAGCAACTTAACCTTCTGGTTTTCCAGGCCAAAACCCTTGGAACTATTCTCTTATCTGTAACATCCCACATTCATTCCACCAAGTAATCCTGATTCAAAAGGTTTGCAGATTTTGACCACCAGTCAACCACCTCTGCTACTGTACTGCTGTGGTCTGAGCTGCCATTTTCCCCTTCCTGGATTATTTGTACAGCCTCTCAATCTTTTTAAAACCATAGTCAGATCATGTAGTTCCTTTGCTCAAAATCCTGCATGACTCAATATTTAACTCAGTGCAAATTAACTTCGGGTAGCCTTCCATAATCTGGTCTACCTCCCTTGTGACCTTTGTGACATCATCTCCTGAACCTCCTCCCCATCCCCACAGTTCTCCAGCCACACCAGGAATGCTCCACCTTAGGGCTTTTGCATTAACACTGCTGGTCACCTATACACTCTTGACTTAGGTAGCCCTGGGCCTTCCTCCCCACCCCTAAAATCTTTGCTCAAAAATCATTTTCTTAATGAGATCCACTTCAAACACTGTATTTGAAACTATAGCCCTTGGCTATCTTTCTAAGCCTCCTCATTTGGTCTTACTTTTTATTTCCCTTAGCAATTTTCATCTTCCCACATGCTAAATTATTTATTTATTTATTATCTGTCTCCTCTTGCTAGAATGTAAGCACTATCAAGTCATGGAAATTTGACATATTTTATTCATATTGTAGGTACTCAATACATATTTGTAGAATGAATAAATTCGTGATTGACTTGGCTTCTGGTTTAGTATTCAGCAGTCCTTCTGGGACAAGGAGCCTCAATGACCCTATTAGGTCATCAGAACGTGTGTTGCATTGAAAAGACTCAACAAGCATCCTCTTCTAAGATGGAATGCTGAGTTTTGTCCCTCTTCAAGTCAACATCTTAGTTTTGCTGGCTTTTTCCTTCTGATTCCCAATCCCCAATTACCCTGTCAAGTTCCTGGCTGTCCCGATGCCAGTTCTAGTCAAGCTCCAACTTAAATCAGTCTGTTTGGGCTCTGGTATCTCCTGCATCAATTCAACACACATATTACCTTTTGAACTTGGATGCAGTAGTCAGTCCTTGGTCCAGGGCAAGACTTCAGTAAATAGAAGCACATTGGTGGCTTTGAAATCCTTAATTTTATATTTTGTATAATTGTGCCTCTTCCATCATTGCCTATGAGCCAAAGGAAGAACAGTGATATGAAATATAACCAAATCTTGTAGCCTAGCTGCTTAGAGGGGCAGCCATCTCACAGTCTCTTTGCTGTCTTCAGAATTGTAAAATGCATATCCTCCCAAGGCTTTGTATTTGTTTGAGAAAGCTATAGATTAATCTTGGAATGCATAGTCAGGATGAACCCTTCTGGATTACTGGGTGTTTTAGTCAGCTTTTTCACTGCTGTGACTTAAAGACTCAACCAGAACAATTGTAGAGGAGGAAAAGTTTACTTAATGGCTCACAGTTTCAGAGGTCTCAGTCCATATACAGCCAGCTCCACCACGGCGGAAGAGTATGGCAGGGGGAAGCAGTTCACATGATGATCAGAGAGCAGAGAGAGAAACTGCACTCTCTAGATATACTATATATACCCCCAAACCAAGCCTCCAGAAAATCACTTCCTCCAGCCACACCCCAACTTCCTCCAGTTAATACTCAGTTAATCCCGTCCGGGATTAATTCACCGAATAGGTTACGGCTATCACAACCCAATCATTTCTCCTTCGAATCCTCTTGCATTATCTCACACATGAATTTTTGGGGGATACCTCACATACAAACCATAACACTGGGAAAACCATCTATCTCTGTCATCTCAGAGCTGGTCGACCATCATTCCATCTTTCTCTCTGTCTCAATTACTTTTTATTCTTCGGTTTCAAAAAATGAGCTATTGTGGGAATTAAAGGAAATTCTGGATGGTCAAATATATCAGACTGAGCAGCAAATATATGCTAAGTATGAAAGCACATTTTAACACTCTAGATCTTTACATCATTTATTTTTATTATATGTGTAATGATATAAAATGTGATTTTTTTTCATGAAAGAATGATAATAAATTATAGACAGGAGGATGAAGGTCACTCTTGAGTTCTTCCAAAGCAGGTTACCAGTTCCTTGGGAGGGAGCAGCTTACAAGTAATTCTAGGAGCAACATTAGCTTTGAGAACTTAGACTATTTTAATCTACATACATAAACTCAGGAGATCTTCAGAGGCATTATGAAAATTAGGTGTTGTACCTGCTTTATACACATAAAAAGGATGGCTCAGAGGGCTGAAGCAACTTGCCCAAGTTCATACAGCTTGTTAGTGGTAGAGGAAGGTTTTTAATCAAGGTTGAGGTTACTGCAAGGCCATGCTATAAACCTGGATCATGCTGCATTTCTACCTTCCTGAGTCATGAACTGCTGCAGTTGTGGGGAATAATTCAGACTTAAGAGGGGCTTCTACACCTTCTCTATATGTGACAGCTCTATGGTAGAGGCTCAGAGCATGCTAGCTGCTTGTATCTTTCTTAATTTCTAACAACCCGTAAAGTCATAAAGGGGACACAATGTGTCTAAGAGACAGAAAAGTGTGGTGTAATCATCATAATAGCAAATGTTGACATAGTTCCTACTTTTTGCCTGGTGTTGTCCCATGCCATTTATGTGCTTATATTCATTAGGTCATTTCAATAATTATATGGAAGATGTTCTACAGTTTTCACCTCGTTTAACAGGTTTCACATATACAGCTTTTGAGACTTCAACTCAGGCTGTCTCCATCCAGAGGACAAGGCTTAAACTGCTCTGCATTCTGCCCTCTAAGTTATTGGTCTATTGTAGTCTTGGCACTATTATGTGTTCATGTGTGTGTGCATATGTATGTATGTGTGAGTGTGCATGTGTATGTGCATGTGTGATGTGTGCATGTGTGTGTGTGTGTGCATTCCACTGCTGTGACTTGCACTAATATGATTTTGTGGCTCCATCTTACTTTGCATTGTGATGATTCTGCAATCTGTGATTTTTCATTATCTTCTACAATGACCCAATCAGAGACAAACTATTAGCTAAGCAGTAGAGATGCCTTTAATACACCCAGAGGGAGTTGGCCAAAGCCAAGGTGACTGCCTTATGGCCCCACCACCCTTCAGTTCCAAACTCAGTGCTGGAAACACACACCAAAAAAGAAAATTGAGGTTGCAATTTGTTGAATTGCAGATTGTACTGATAGTGTGGTTTGAATAAGTACTGTGCCCTTTGAAAATCGCAAATTTGCAAAATATTAGACATATGAGGGTTTTCTTAAAGCTGACAATAGACAAAAATCCATTTTCATAGCTGAAATCTGTTAGGGTATCATTGCTGCTTTTTTGGAATGACACCGTTTAATTTAGCCTCCTGGGTGTGGCCAGACCACCCATGGTCTCCTCCTCCTTTGTAGATCTATGAATAAAGCTCTTTGTAATGAGCTTTTTTTCTTTTTTTGTGCAACACTAACATGCTTCTGAGGAGGATATAGGGTAAGATTTTCTTTGAATAGTGGTAACTTGTGTTGTTTATTTTAAAAATATTTTCTAGTGCAAAGGAGAACTGTGTCCTAGAAGAACTGTCCCAAAGAGCCCATGAACAGGAATAACGGTTTGCACCACTGCTTTCTGGAAAGCAAATGAGATTTTGATGTGAACTCAAAAAGGGGTCAGACCACACTGACATATATTTTCTGGTTTCTAATCTTACTTCCACTGCCATTATGGACTGCATTACACAACATTCTAACCTAAGACCCAGACATTCTACAGCTTTTTATCAGCTCACAGAATGGTTTCAGCACAGCATGGCTCTAACTGAGGACTCAAGGACCAGTGGGTGGCCAGACCTCAGGCTCTGGGCACAAACACCCAGACTTCAGTTCTCTGAAATAGAATTATGACATCACCATGGACCAATCAAATTGCTTGTCTGATTTTGATTCTGGATGCCCTGGGACGGTAATTCCTGGATGATTTGATCAATGATATTGTCCAGTAGCCTGAATAATTGATAGTGCTGCTTAATTGAAAAATTTTATCCATGTTTCTTCAGTTTGTCTCTCTCTGCTTTTCTTTCTTTCCTCCTTTCTTTTTCTTTTCTTTCCTTCCTTCCTGAGTGCCAGGCAGAATTGAGGAAGGAGGATTAGCTTTTTTTCCCCACTTGAGCAGAGCATAAGCTAACAATAAAGTTTCTCGGTAACTGATGCCCATCATTTACTCAATTCATAATTTTAAGTAAGAATCATCTTGTTTTCTTATGGCCAATATCCTCTCTGCCCCCAAAATATTTCCTGAATTTGGTTGTTTTCATCATATCCAGTGCTAAAAACCCTCATTCCAGGCATGATCATCCCTTGTCTGGACCAATACAACAGCTCCCTATAGGACAAACAACAGGCTTCCTGTTTCCCTTCTTGCCTGTCTCCACACAGCAGCCAGAGCAGGTATTCTAAAGAAGAAGTCGTATTATGTCACTCTCCTGCTGATAACTCTCCATTGCTTCCCCTTTGCAGCCAGATTAAAATCTCCACTCCTTACAATGGAGGAGCTACTGCCTGGTCTCCACTTGCCACTTCATTCACAAAGTTCAGGCACAGTAGCCTTGTTTTTATTTCAAGGCCTTTGCATTGATGGATGCTCTATCTGGAATGCTCTTCTCCTACATCTTTGCACAGTTGTCTCTTCCTATCACTCAGGTCTAACTCAACTGTCACCTTCTCAAGAAGGAGAAATAATGCTCTTCATGACAACTTGCACCCGTGTAGCATTTCTCATCCACACCTGGGTATCAAGACCATGAGGTTAGGGACAGTGTCACTAGTATTCCTTACTTTATCTGCAGTGCATAGCACCATGTCTTGCACCTGGGTGGGGCTGAGCAAATGAGTGAATGAGTTCATAGATCCCAGCTGGTTGGGCGTTTACCATTGGGAAAGTTCTCTAGCATACCATGCAACAGGCACTTATAAACTGCAGCCACATGATAATAAAAAACAAACAAACTGATTTTCAGTTGGTTTTATTACTGTTTTAAAATCTTCTACAATGAATCCCCTTATTTCCTGCATGGGATGGACCCCTTTCACTGCCTTCTCTTTGATAGTTTTCACGAAAAAATAAAGGTCTTGGAGGGTAAAAGATAGAGTCAGCTGACCTAATGAACATAAAGTATTTATGTTAGCAGGAGACACAAAGAAGGGTCAATAAAACTTACAGAGATAAACCACTTCTGGTAAATAAGCAACTGGGGTAGGAATTTTTGGAAGAAATATCTGTGTCAGGTAGGAAAGGTAAAGTCATGATACAGTAACAACACTACAAAAATCTCAATGGCTGAGCACTTCCCCCCCCGCCCCATCCATGGTATATATACAACACTGTATGGTAAAAGCTTTCTTTTTTATGGGATTCATTGTTTCTGGGACCTATTTGGGTCCATGTTCTTTGAAACAGGAAAAGGGAAATATAGCAAAAAATGCGTTAGCTCTCAAAGATTCTGCTTGTAAACGGCACCCATTACTTTTACTGATATCTTAATGACTCAAGTAAGTTATATGGCCACACATAACTTCAAGAGATCAGGGAAGTATAATGCTACCATGCAATTGGAAGGAGACCTCGTTCTATCTGGGGAATTGCCCTAGTGATGATCTCATCATTCCAGCAATACAATTGATTAAAATGTTGTTCTTAGGGAATTTTGAGTAATTGCAAACATATAAGTGTATACAGTCAATGCACCTATTGATTGGGGTCATACTGATGTGGCCCAACAACAGATAAAATATAAAAGGATTGAAGAACAATAGAATTAGACATTAAGAAAAATATGGATTGGAACTAAACAGGAGTTATCCATATTACCAACTCTTTTCAACTGAATTTCTGCGGGAAAATTAATCCACCAATTTATGCCACCCTCCTCCAATAACACCTTTATAAACACACCAGAAATAATTCTTTACAAGCTTTGTGGGTATCCTTTAATCCAGCCAAGTTGACACCTACAATCAGCCATCTCAGTTGTCGTTACAACCTCTTAGTTGTAACAATAGCCTTCTAACTGGTCTCCCCTCATACACTTGTGCAACCCTCCAAGCCAGTTGATTCATTGCAGTTGAATAATGCTTTTCAGAATTATTTCAAGGCACACATGCATACCTCCCAAATCTTCAGTTCCTTTCCATTGAATATCAAGATCCTTAACTCGGTCTTCAAGAGCTTGCATTTTCTAATATGCAACCTCTCCAACCTCACCTTGTGCACTCTGTTCCCCTCTCTGTGTGTACGATGCATAGTGCCTCTGCCCTGCTGTTACTGTTGCCGCCTCCTTCTTCTCTTTCAGAGTCATAATGTACATGGTTAAAAAAAATTAAATTAGCCAGAATTGGTGGCGCACTCCTGCAATCCCAACTACTGGGAAATCTGAGGCAGAAAGATTGCAAGTTCAAGGCTAGCCTCAGCAGCGTAACAAGACCCTATCTCAAAATAAAAATAAAAAGAGCTGAGAATGTGGCTCAGTAGTAGACCTTTGGTTCAAACTCTAGTACTGTAATAAATAAATAAATGAGCATTTTTTAAAAATTAAACTATACTGAAAAGTTTACAAATAAAAAGACAACAGACCAGCATCTATCATTCCTCCCCACTGAAGAAACACAATTCTTCAGTCATTTACTGCTTCTCTTTCCATCTCTCCTCCTCCTCTTATCATTTTACACAATGTTTCATGAATTATAATGTGCCTTAAAACATCTGCAAAAGATACATCATATTATTAACGCAGTCTCAGTGGAACGTTTGACTTTTTTTAGGGAATAAATTCAAACTATTCATTATGTTTCCGATAATGAGTGAATAGTATCACCTTATCAAAATGGAAGAACACAAAACAAGCAAACAAAAATACCCAGAATTTGATGTTATTGCAGAACTGCTAATTTAGTTCTCCAATATGTATTACTGGTATATGTAAACATCAACTCAGTTATTATCTGTAGCAGCCCACTTTTGAGGAAATTTAGAATTATCACCATTGAAAGATGAAGATTATTGGAAAAACCAAGAAAGGCATAGAAATACTAAATGGGGGGGGAAGAAAACTATGACTCCAAAAATTTAGACCATAATTGCAAAAATGATGATATCAGCAAATGTGATGCTTTTTAAAAAATACAATATGCCAATTCTTGTCCTCCATTTCAACTTAAGAGAATTTTGTCAGAAGGATATCCACCTAAACCCTGAAGTTTTGAAAATTTTAAAATAGCAATTGAAAACATTTAAGTAGGGTTATATGTTCCAAAATATCTGCTATCCCTCTTAGTGATATTTTCTGATGATTGAACAAATGACCACTTTACTACACTGTTTAACATCCATATTATTTTATACTTATTATATTTTAATTGCTTAGATTTAAATTGCTTCCTTTTTAAAGTACTTCCCTAGTTGTTTCAGTGTTGCTGAGTAAAGGAAGAGCAGAAGGACATTGCTGGGCAATGTATTGTAATAATTCTTTTGATGCTATGGACTCTATTGATGATCTAAAGAAGGCTTTGGTTCCTCACTTTCCAAGACAGGAAATGAATTTATGCATATGAATATATAATTTTAAATAAAATTTCAGAATTTTTGAGGAGGAAGACTCCCTCTAGGATCCCTGATTTAGAGAATTAATTTATTTCCCAGGCATTGATAGGGAAATTTCAATTTCTCTTGGTTATGCTTGCAGTTATCATTTTCTCCGGTTCCTGGAATGGCCTACTGGAAACAATCATTATGTAAACACACCACCTGAGGTCGAATAGAAAATAAACAAGTGATGAGAGTGAGCAACCACACCTTTCTGTGTATTTTTATTTGGCTTCTGTGGAAATCTTTTGGGTGTGGTAATTCAGCGTTTGTAACTATTAGAATCTCTTATGCTTTGAAGCTTATTATTTGTGCAGCAGCTATAAAAAGAGATGATGTCTAGGACAGGGGTTTAATTATGCATGCAAATCATATTTTACTGAATATTTTACCATAGTATGTCAGAATATGTCAAATAAGTATACCTATTTGAGATGGTAGTAAATGTGAAGGTGAGAAGGAAAGGAAACTGTACGGGCCATGATTTTCATCTTCTGCGGGACTGTTGGAAAACTAATATTGCCATTAACAACCATTGCTCAGAAGTGGTCTGAAAGGTGTGTGATCTGGAAGACATATTTTCACTCTAGAAGAAATATTGTTCTGCTATTCCTGAGAAACTTGAAGTATTAGATGAACGTCTCATCTAATTTTTCTAGTTAGATTTTTCCCTGGAGAAACAGATTACCCATGCCATAATGATCACAATAGATCATCTACATGTTTTTTTCTACCATTTGTAAGGATTCAATCACTGGTCCTGGAATATTGTATTTAAAAGCATTTTATAAATAAGAAAAAGATGACTCATGTGTCTTTGATCTAGATTTTTAGCTCTCCTTCTTCTTTTTTCTTGCCTGAAATTCCCTTTTAAAAATTGCCTTAATGAAACAGTGTACTGGAAGCTGGGAAAAATAGTTCTATTAGTTAACATTACTGTTGGTTAATAAACTGTGATGACAGTGATTTCAAAAGGCTATGTTCCTCCATCGCAGCTGTCACCATCACCACCTACACCCTCATCATTGTGAGCATCATTGATCATTACTATGGAATTGTGTTGTGAAATTTCTCTACACTATTTTAATAAATCTCCTCTTTCACATGAGTTGTGCCTTTTACACATGATAGTTCCTTTGCTCTGACCACCCTTCTCTGCCCCTTTTTGTTAACACCAACCTAAATTCCAAAGAGCACTTCAGAATCCCTTCTCAGAGGAAGACCCTACTGAGTCTGTGTTCTTCTCTGTCCCCTAACTTTGCTCCATTACTAAACTGCAAGTTCTGGGAAGACAGAGATCATATGACTTCTTGCTCACTATGGAGAGTAGCACTCACGACATCCTGCACAGCTCATGGGAATTTGCATTTGTTCAATACATGTCACAGTGGGACCATCTCTGTGGCTATAAGTTAAAAATCAGGATTCCATTCCAATACTTTTCTGGCACCACTATTATTCTACCTCCTCCTCTGCCATCTTGCTCCATTTCTTTCTCATTAACAACAGCATAGTGCAGTGTTAAAAGTGATGGTTTCATATTTAGACTATCTGGGTTTGAATCCAGATAGTTGCATACAAAATGCTAAATTCTCACTAATCATTTTTGCTAAGTTACCTTCATCCTCACTTCCAACCCATGGGTGGGCTGTGTCAGACCAGGTGTGCTGTGTTTCATTTGAGTTAGGCAATGGAACCCATACTTTAACAATGCTGATTCATCGCCAGATGCAGTGGCTCATGCCTGTAATCCTAGGGGCTCGGGAGGATGAGGTAGAAGGATTGAGAATTCAAAGCCAGCCTCAGCAAATTAGTGAGGCCCTAAGCAACTCAGTGTCTAAATAAAACCTGTCTCTAAATAAGATACCAAATGGGCTGGCATTGTGGCTCAGTGGTTAAGCTAAGTGCACCTGAGTTCAATCCCTGGTACAACAAACAAACAAACAAAACAATGCTGATTCAGAGAAGCCTGTAACATATATGGAAAGTAATGAAATATATCACACTATAAGTTTCCTAAGGCTGTGGAAAAGAAAAATGATCAAAAACCAATTAGACAACTAGAAGGAGGAGTCTAGTAAGAAGAGGCTTCAGCCAATAAAGAAAGAAGGAGTCTAGTAAGAGGAGGCTTCAGCCAATAAGGAAAATTTGGGGGCTGTTTGAATGGTTTTAGGTTAGGGTATAATGAAACCTTGGATCCACTGCCCTAAGAATTGGCAAAGGCTGAGGGGAGTGGAGGAGAGATATAAATGGTACCTAGAAAAAGTTCTCACAGCAGATGGTGCATATTAGTAAAGATGTGGAGTATGGTGAGAATTCATTGCAAATACAGAGATTGATCCAGAGGATTGAGGGCAAAGATAATTATTGGCTAACAGAATGATGGATTAGGATAAATCATGGTTTTTCTGGGTGCTTTTTTCCTTCTTATGATTAATGTTTTCAAGGAAGGGTACGTTGTACTAATACACTGAGTATTTCATCAACCTTAAATGAGATGACAATTTTAACAATCAACCAACAAGAAAGACTACACGGAGTTTCAAAAACTCTTAAATTGATTAAACGTATCACATGATGACAAATGCTGGATTTATAAGTGCTGGATTTTATATGTGCCAAGTAAATAAGAAAATTTTATATATTTGTGTACATGTTGCAAAATAGAGAAAAATCAACATATCCTAGAAATTGGTGCTATAATTGCAGGTTTAATTTTACCAGTGGTTACATTTCTCATAGTTTCCTGTGTTGGAGTTTATGGCTTGGGAATGAATGACCACAGAATTAGCAATTATCCTGTAATTTTAAAAGTGTGGTCAAATTTGTTTCTGTTAGCATTAAGTTTTCCATTTGCACAAAAACTTACTGCACAAGGTATTTGGAGAAAATGGATCAATCTTGTGTTCCCTCAGTGTTAGAAGCTAGTGAAGATAATGATATCATTAAACACAATATCCCCAAGGAAAAAAAAAAGAGCGATGGCTGATTTGTATCTCTAAATAGCTACATTAATTAAATCCCATTCTCTTACAACTCTAATATTTGGGGAGAGTACAATAATTTGTAAATGCTAATTTTGTGCAGTGAAACTGATTAAGATTATTCTGGACATTCTATTTATGTAAAGTACAGGATGGCTTAAAATTAAAAGCCAGAAGTCCTCAGGAAGTATTATTCTACCAACAATAAGCTCACATCCTCACTGTTGTGTAAGTTTCCCTTGATTCTAATTCCTCAGGGCAAGAATATCATAGTCATTTCTTTATACATATAACTCTGCCAGGTGCAGAATATGTACCTGATGAAAATTTGTTGATAAGGATGAATAATACATCTATGTGTGCTGAAATTCAGGTTCTGGAACACTGACTTGATGACTCACTGCCATGGAAAGTGTTATGGTTGGAATATGAGTTGTCGCCCCTCAAAATCTGTGTTAACGCAGGAACATTCAGAGAGAAGATAATTGGATTCTGAGAGCTGTAACCTAATCAGTCCATTCTAGTCTTATTGACTGGATGGAACTCTAGGTAGGTGGGGCATGGCTGGAAGAGGTAGGTCACTGGAGGTACAGTAAGCCCTGGAAAGATTCATCTTCCCTGGGGCTCTTTCCTGTGCCCTCTTTCTGCCTCCTTGCTGCCCTGAGGAAAATAGCAATGCCCTTTCCCCATGATGTTCTGCCTTACCTTGGACCCAGAGCAGTAGAATTGGTGGTCTATGGACTGAGACCTCTGATACAATGAACCCAAATAAAGATTTCCTCCTCCCAGTTGTTCTTGTCAGGTATTTCGGTCACAGTGATGCAAAGTGAACTGAAATAGAAGGGATGGTAAGTAGGGAGATCTAGATTCAGTGTCAAAGAAAATATCCATTATGCTATTTTATTTCACTTAAATGTGCCCTGGTTTCCTTAAGCAAATGAAGGTGGATGTGTGCTATATAGGAGAGCAGAACTTTGATCCTATAATCTCTCTAGATTTGGGGTTCTTTCTGGAATAGGCTGGTGCTAGTCTATGTAGCCTTTCAGTGATGCCAGGTGGATATGGAGTCCACCCCTTTTAAGAGAACCTCAGAGGCTGTCAGTCAGTACAGCATAAGTGTCTTGTTCCTAGCTGCCTGGAAGATGGAGAATAAAGGTTTGGGAGGGGCAAGTTTTCTCCCCTCCATGGTAGTTTGAATAAACAAATAGCTTGGAAGATAAGGAGGCTGAGTAGAAGTTCACTTACTTCAGCTACAAGGCAGGCAGAGATATTTCAGGCCTATCACTGATGAATGGAAATCCAGCCCCCAAAGGACTCCCTTGACCATTATAACCATTAGCCTGCTGCAGGTTGCAGAAGAGTTCTTTTGGCAGTGGTATAATTGGTTTGTTTCAATTTGAAAGTAACAGATATTCATTTTCCCACTTGATTTTAAATGCAATATGTAGTTATTACAAATATTTTGTAGAATACAGAAAATACATAAACAACATGAAAATCACTTGGAAACCAGAAAATCATGACATGTTAACATTTCAGAATAGTTCCTTCTTTTTTTCCATAAGTGAATTAATGAATAAATACTTAAAAGTAAATAAAACTCTAATGTATGTTATGTTTTTAATTTTATATTTGCCCTCAATATATTGTGACTACTGTCCAGTATCCTTCAATGATTTTGAAGTATTCCACAGAACAGTTATATTTATCAAAACTCTATTTTTGGTCACTACTACTGACCACACACATACACACAGACATACAGTAAAAATGATTCAATAAATTTAAGAATACCTGAGGCCTATCCCAAAAGCTTTTGTGGCAGGCTCCCCTTTTCTCTTAGACTTTCTGTGCAGTCACCAATGAATTGTGACTAGACAAGTCTGAGAAAGACACTTCATTTAAAAAAGCATCACCTGGGGTGAGGTTACCCTGGAGAGCGGCGAATTCTTGATATAGTGAGAATAATGAAGCGAAGTCCAATTTGATAAAGCCTCTCATTCCTTCCTTTACTTTCTCTGGCCTTTGGGAAATAAAGGGGAAGCCAATTTCCAGACTTGATTGACTGAGATTTTCCAAAGGCCAGCATTATGCTTATTTATTCTCAGCCTGGCACTACTAGAGTCCTTTGTTTTAAACTTCTTGGTCCTGTCCTTCACTGGGGACACAAAAAAGAGTATCAAACCTGCTCTTGTATTATTGTCTCAACAAAGGTAGTTTTGAAGAGAAGTGAAGAGTTTAGCAAATTGCCTGGTGTTGAATTCTACCCATGTCATTGAACAGCTTTCAAAACTAGAAGAAAACATTTTATTTTGATGAACAGTAAGCCTGCTCTAAACCTTGACCAAACACCATGGGGAGAACTTGTCTCATGGGACTGCTTCCCAAGCCTGCCCGAATGTAGCTGAACTGAGTGAGCAGCTGGGAGACCCAGAATGGTGGTAGGCAGAAGAGAGAACTGAGAAGCATTGACATTCTGAATCTCAGTTCTCCCAGCCATTCTCCTCCTTTATCTTATTTTGATAGCTTTGCTTTTCTCACATGCTCTCTCTTTGTTTTTTTTTTTTTTCCTTCATTATCAAGATTTTCTCGCTGGAAAGAATTTGTTAGGCTTATTTCCCCCATACTGGAGCTGAAGTCGGAGATTGACAAGCTTGTGAGGATGGCATGTCTCACTTACTTTGAAAATCTAGGCCTAGGGGGCTCCTTTTCTTCTTATGAAGAGAGTAACAATGGCTTTATTTCTACCATGTTTGAAGGATGGAAGTTTTCTGGAGAAAATGAAATGGGGAAGAGTAGGTTAATATGCATTTCAAGTTACAAATACTTAAAAAACTCTTGTGCAACATAAGGATATTCTGTGTGCATCTGTTTGAAGCCAAGAATAGAAGAAGAAACCAAGAACTGATATAATAATTATTCAAATTGATCTGAAGACATAATTTTTCTCTTTTTATCTTTTTCTGGGAGTCCTTTTCATTTTTATTTTTTTGGTATGGGGATGGAACCCAGCAAAGATTAATGCTGGGCCACATTCCCCTGTCCCCCCTCCCTTTTAATTTTTAAATTTTTTAGTTGTAGATGACACAGTACCTTTATTTATTCATTTTTATGTGGTGCTGTGAATTGAACCCAGTGCCTCACACATGCTGGGCAAGCACTCTACCACTGAGCCATATTCTCAACCCCTCTGGGAGTCCTTAAACTCTAATTCTTTGAATAGTATTGTTAACTCATCTAGATTAACATAAAGACTCACTGTGGAGTTTATAATTCCACTACTGTTGTCTCTTTGATCTTCAGTCCAGCTCATATAGAAGTTATTCAGAATCAACACGAGAGTTGTTCTAGCTTGCTAACAGCATGTATTCTCCATCAGCTAAAACGTAATGTCCTTGAAACACACAGTAATTTTAATAGGTGATAGAATTGTATATTACATTTTGTTTTTCTCATCAGTTTCACTGGAGTTGTGATTACAGCCTAATCAAAATGATTAGTAAATCATAACTGATGGAGACAACTCATTTATTAAACACCTTAAACCCTGACACTCCAGGTTGGGAAGATGAGTTCAGGAAGAGGAAGCACTGATAAGTCAGGCCTGGCCATCTGCTGAGGGTGTACCTACTGACAGTGGAGGACAGCCAGATTGGAGCCCAAAGGCAGGAATCTCAGTGAGTTGGCCATTCTGATAGATTTTAATATAGAGGTTGATATTTACATTCATTTCCTCAAATTCAAAGTTTTAGATAATCTCCCCATGGTTATGAGGAAATGAAAAGAATAAAGTGAAAAGAATACAAAGAATAAAATGTAAAGAATAAAACCAGGAGATGGTAACTCTGTCAGGTTTAGGGAATCTGCCATTGAACTTTCTGGTCATGTGACAGGAATTTGCTTCTCTGTTCTGATAATGGCCTGATATCAGCAGGAAGGTGTCCAGCTCAGCATGGATGTCACTTCCTGCCAGATGTGCACTGTCTGCTTGGATATCGAGTCACACTTTGAAGTTCATCCATATTGATCATCTCATACATATTTCCAAGACTGTGAGCTCAGGGTTTGTTGTGAGTTCATTTGGGGTCAACCTAGACTTGTTGAAACATAGGAGGGTTACTGTTTTCCTACAGACTAGAGAGAGAGAGATTTTTAAACATTCTTTGGTGGTAGAATCTTTGGGTCAGAAAACTTTTCAGGGAACCCAAATATAGAAAATAGATAAAGGTGGATGTTCTTTGATATCCTTGGTGTCCACCTTGGTGTCTCTTTACTCCAGGAGACAGCATGAAGCCTCCTTGGGGAGAGATACAATAGCCAAAGTGGAAAATTCCGCTCCAGATTTGTACGTGAGCAGAACCTGCTTGCGCTAAGTGGTAGCACATGGAAAGAACCTGGCAACGTTGAGGAATGTCATAGGAAGCAAGTCTATGAGACTTATTTTTGTGTTTACTGCAGGGATGTTGTTAAGGATGTGGTTGCTGCCATCCCACGGTGTTGCCTTTATGAAGATCTGCTGAAGAAATGTTTCTCTTCCCTCAGGACTGCAATTAACCACATTTCTCCTGAGCAGCTGGGAAGCTTACATCTTGTAGGTACTGAACATTATGGGCTATCTTTATGTTGCCTATAGGGCAGGCCTCTCAAACTTTACTGCACACTGGAATGCTCTGGGGATCTCTTTAAATGTAAATTTTCAGGCTCATCTCAGAATAATGACATCAGAATCTCAGGAGGGGGAATCAGCATTTCTTAGAAGTTTTCTGGGTCATCTCAATGTGTACTCAGGATCAAAAACCAGTATTACTAGGCCTTATTGCATTAATGTTTTTTATCCAGTCAATTGTTCATTCCTGATACGTCTTTGTTAATCTTAATTTTTTACATGAGTGGATATGCAATTATACATATATCTGCATGCCAACTGATGATTAAATAAATGTTTAGGAATATTCACCTTCTTTTAAAGTAAAATTTGGTTCTTCTCACAACTTTAGTACATGCGTTAGTTTGGGTCCTCCAAGCAGCAGAGTTCAAGATGGAATTAGATGTGTAAGAAATTTACCAGCAAAATGCTTAGGAGAATAAATGAATTGGGAGTTAGAAATTGCTGGGAGAGCTATCAAGGCTAGATGATCTCTGGGAAGGAGAGAGCAAAGGAATGAAGTACGAGTGAAGAGTCTCAGCTCATACAGCTTTAGGTAGGGTTGGCAAGCCTGTTGGGAGCCTTAAGCAAATGTCATCAGTCAGAGGAGCTCAAGGCTCCCAGGGACAGGTCAGATGGAGGACCCTGCCCTGCTTTACCATTGACTGGGACACCCCAGAGAAGGGTGGCCTTGTGTTAACTATCACCTGGAGCTATCAGTTCCCCATGAAGTTGTTGTTAGAGAGCTGAGAAGCATATTGCTCTGGCAGCCACAGTGCATCATCTGAATTCCTTTTCCACTTTGAGTCTGTCATTTGTGTTTAGAAATAGAAAAGGATTGGGAGGGATGAGGCTATATGACAGGAGGAGGAAAGAAAGCTGCAGGGTAAAGAGAGTGACTGATAGAATGTAGAAGGTGGATGCAAGGAGCAGAGGCATTAAATGAGCATTAGTCCTGGTTCACCAACAGATCCAAGGGAAAGATGAAGAGCTGGTGCATGAACGACTGCTGGGAGAAGAGTGAATAAACATCTTGGGCAAGAAGTGAGGAGGACTGTGCAGGTTAAATCCCACTAGAGACTGATTAAAGTATGGGTGTCACTCACTCATAAAAAATAGAGGCAGATATCAACCTTGGGGGCTACCTCACCCTACTATTCCAGAAAGGCATGTGGGAGCTTTAATATTGAGAAAAATAGTTTATTTCTTTAGCAGTGGTTTCTGTCCTGGTTTCATGTTAGAATCATTTGGAGATCTTAAATATACTTATGCCAGGGGCCCTAACAGAATAATTAAAGAAATGTTTTTGAGGGCAAGTGTACACATCAGTATCTTTAAAAGGTAACTCAGGTGATGCTAATGGGCAGCTCAGATTTAGCCTCTTTACCCAATCCAAACATTACGAACCAAGCATGGGCAGGACTAGGAGTAAAATGTACATTTATTTGCATAAATATCTGAGAATAATTTGAGGGTACGGGAATTGTATAATGTTAATTGTATAATGTTAACATTTAAATAATCCATGAAAATTGTATTTGCAGCCTGACTCTTCTCTGTTTGTATCGAAGACCATAATAAAAACATGATCTGCTCTGCCACACCAAAATTATGGGAAAAACCACTTCCCACTCCCTCCTCACAGTCTTCTGGGGGCAGGGTGAAATGGGTTTCAAGTTCTTAACAGGCCAAAGCAGATCTGAAGCAAGAATGCACAGGTCCACTGCACAGAGAACACAACCAAATGTAGTCACTCCTTTGTATCCACAGGGGATACAAAGGCCCCCTTGTGAATCAACATTTTTGGATGTTCCAGTCCCGTATATACAATGGTGGAGTATTGCATATAACATAGGCACATTCTCCTGTATATTTTAAATCATTTCTAGATTATTTATAATACCAACAAAAAAATGTCTGCAGATGTTCACTACAAATGCATTTAAAAAAATTTTTTTTATCTTCAGTTGGTTGAATTTGTGCATAGGGAACTTCTGGATGCAGAAGGCCAACTTTACCTTGCTCAGGGTTTCTTTCAACAATCATCCATGAACTACCCTGTGCCTGGTGACATGAGGAGAACTGCAGCAGATATGTCAAAGAACAAGAGAACTAGTGGTCCTCTCTCAACATCCAGGTGCAGCCCAGCCCTGCTTGAGAACAAGAAGTCATAGAGATACAAACTGTAAAAAGACAGGGTCTTCACAATGGAAATGAGAATCGCATTTGGAGAGATATGAGCCACCTAAAGGTAGTTGACGAGTAACTGAAGGGCTAATGGCATTAGTGTGGTAGTTTAAGCTTAGTATAAGTGTGCAATCATTAATTAATTGAGAACATCCTATGTGCTAGACACTGTGCAAGATGCTTCAACTGGTTTCAGAGGGGAAGACCTGGGAGTTTATCTCATCTGATTTTTGAGGATTCCCTGGTGCTGGCATGGAGAGAATTATCTCCTTTGTCTTGAAAAGTTCCTGTGATAAGGAGAATAATAGTCCTCACCCAAAATGTCCTAATCCCCTAAACCCATAGCTAAGTTGCATTGTGTGACAAAAGGAAATTTGCAGATGGGATGAGTTAAGAACCTTAGGACAGAATGATCCAGGTGGGTCAAATCTAATCACTTATGCTCTTATAAGAAGGAAACCTAGTTTAGGCCAGAGAGAGAGAGAGACAGAGAGACAGAGAGACAGAGAGAGAGAGGGGGAGAGAGAGAGAGAGAGATGGAACCAAGAAGAAGGAGCAGTGAGATAGCAGTGACCTGCCATTTTTGGATTTGAAGATGGAGGAAGGAGCCAAGAGCCAAGAAGTGCAGTCCTTAGAAGTTGAAAAGGGCAAGGAAAAGTCTTCCATGAAGTTTCCAGAAAGGAATATAGTCCTGCTGCCCTCTTGATTTTAGTCCAGTGAGACCTGTGTTGATTCTGAACTATAGAACTTATAAGATAAGGAAATTGTGTTGTTACAAGCCACTATCTTTCTGTTCTAGCAGCCACAGGAAAGCAGTATAGTCACTGAAGGGCCTGCAACCCATTTGTAGAAAGAAGAGACATATTGCTTAATTTTCAGATAACTTTACACTTAAAAAACAGTTGCAAGTCAGAGCACAGTTCCCATATACCTTTCACATAATTTTTCATAATGTTAACATCATACATAATAATAGTAAAATGATCAGTATTAAGAAATTAATACTGATACAATACAATCAACTGACACCTTGATTCAGATTTTACCAGTTTTCCATTTTCTACCAAAGGTCTTTTCTTTTTTGTTCCCAGATCCCATTTTGCATTTATTTGGCATGTCTTTTTAGTCTCTTTCAATCTGTGAATTTTCCAGAATTTTCTTGTCTTTCATGACCTTGAAATTTCTGAAGAGTGTTGTTATTTTCTAAAATGGCCTCATTTTGAGTTTGCCTGGTATTTCTCATGATTATTAGGAAGAATCCCACAGAGGACATGCGCTTGTCTCAATGCATCCTATCAGTTGTATACACTGATGATTTGTCTTTTTATTGATGGTGTTAGCTTGGTTCACTTGGCTACAGATTTTACCACTATAAAATTAAAGTTAATACATGGGTATTTTGGGAGATATGCTTTCAGCCTATACTCATATCCTGTTTCCCTTAAACATTTTCCCACTAGTTTTATCATTCACCAGTGAATCTTGACTGTAGTAATTACCACTATTGTCTAATCATGGGACTTTAGTTCCTTTATTCCTTCTACATTTATTAATGAGACTTGTAAGGAAAAGCTATTCCTTTTCTGCCATTTATTTATTTATTTATATCAGATGGACTCAAGGATATTTATTTCATTTTTTGGCTTATGACCCAATGCTATCATTTATTTTGTTGCTCAAATTGATTCAGATTTGGCCATTGGAAGCTCTTTCAAGTGAACTTCCAATATTTCAATATATGCTCAGTCTTTTTTATTGATACTGCTCATTTTGTATTTTCCCTGCTCTAACTTTGAATTCAACCACTTCTGCAAAGAATGCCCTGCTTCTTTTTCTTAGAAAATAGCATTTAGGCTGGGCAAAGTGGCACACTCCTGTAATCCCAGTGGCTCTGGAGGCTGAGGCAAGAGGACTGTGAATTCAAAGCCAGCCGCAGCAATTTAGCAAGGCTCTAAGCAACTCAGCGAGACCCTGTCTTAAATAAAATATTTTTTTTTTTTTAAAAAGGGTTGGAGATGTGGCTCAGTGGTAAATGTCCCTGGGTTCAATCCTTGGGACCAAAAAAACAGAAAAGAAAAAGAAAGAAAGCAACAAACATTTGGAAACCAAGATATAGGTACCAGAAGTGTTCATTGCTACTGGGATATCACTGCTTCCAGACCTTCTCAGAAAACAAAACTAAAGCTATATGTATGTATGCCAATCCTTCCCTGCACACACACACAGACAGACATATATGCACCTATTTGTTTGTGTATATGTATTTTTAAGAAAAATCAGTTCAGATTGTTTTCTGCAAATCCAATCCAATACCACTAGGTTTATTCTACCTTCTCCTTTTCTTATTTAGAACTTGTTTATCCAGTTGTGAGAAACATGGATCTCATTATCTATGATATACTTACTTATTAGCTCAATCCTATTATGCTTATAAAATAATTTCAGAATTGTGAACCTATATCCCTGTGAGGAACAATTTACCAACCGGAGTATAGTGTTTGAGTGCCATCATTTTTGTGTTTAGCCTTATAGCACTCATTCAAAACACTTCCAAGGATACTTAAGTCAGCTGCTTTCTTTCCCACTGCTTAAGTTTTAAATGTTGATTCATGAAATTTTGTATTATTTTAAGATATGAGATGAATTGCAATTCATTCACTTTTAAGTGCTCAACTTGAAAATACCTCTTTTGAGCTGAAATAGTGCTTTTGTATTGGTTACAACTTGATCTCACAGCAGGAAATCTGGGGCTCTAACACTTTGACACTCAACCCTTTTACCTGTGAGACAAGTTAAATTAAATCACTGTGCAGCACTCATCAACCCTGGACAGCTCTGACAGTTCCAGCCCTGCCAGGTAATAGGCCCAGTATCTTACTCTTGTAGCTAGATCACGAATTTCCTGAAGGCCATGTAAGTACTAATTCAGTCTTTACATTCTTTGAGCAGTCTACTTTGGCCACAGCAGATGCTCAAATAGTTTCTACATCTTTATCTATGATGAATCTAAGTACAAGACTATGAACTCTGTGTGTGATGGGTTTTGTGCCATGGAAATGAGGCATTTCTTCTTCCCCCTGGAAAACTCTCTCCTTCATCCCCTGCTGTTCCCCTCTTACCTGGATAGCACTTCTGGTAGGACTAGACAAAGCTGAAGCCTTTTCAGACTTCCTCCTCCCCTCTACTGTCATTCGCGGGCCTGTGCTCTCTTGTCTCAAACTTTGTGTGCAGATCTAGGAAAATTAGATACACCATCAAAATAGAACTTAAAACACTGTGATGTAATCACTGGGTTTCTTGCTCATATCCCTCAGAAGGTAGTCAGTGTTTTGAGTGCTGGCTCTGGGTCTTCTTCATCTTAACATTCCCAAACAAATGACTTGTCAAGAAAAGATATTGAGCAGGTGCTCATTGAACAAATAGGTAACATCTCTGGTAAGAGAAATAATATTATAGGTGCACTAACATGGTCATCTGGTCACAGGAACAGGGCACTTGACAAAAATTAGATCCCTGAGCTGGGCACGGTGGCACATGCCTATAATCCCAGTAGCTTGGGAGGATGAGGAGGATCACAAGTTCAAAGCCAACCTCAGCAAAAGCAAGGCACTAAGCAACTCAGTGACACCTTGTCTCTAAATAAAATACAAAATAGGGCTGGGGATGTGGTTTAGTTGTCAAGTGGCCCTGAGTTCCATTTATAGTATCTGCCCTCCCAAAAAATTTAGACACCTGCCAATAAAGCTCAAGTGTGAATCCATTTAACTTATGGGCATAGGACTCACTGGGAAAAAAAAGAAAGGAAGGAAGGAAGAAGAGAGAAAGAAAACACCAGAAAAAGAAATAAAGCCTATCTAGCACCAATTATGTGCCAAGAATTATCCAATACTTTGCACTGATACTTCCCAATACTTTGCACTTATTATCTCTTTTTAACTCTCAACCATCTAAGTCAAGGCAGTTTTTGTCATTAAACAGAAGAGACACAGGTAGTGCTGGGGATGAGTGATTCATAATCTAGGTTTTCACAGTTCTTGAGTGATGACTCCATATTTCAATCTACCTCCATCATCGTCCAAAGTCAATATGCTTCCCGTTGTACCATGTTATCTGGAGGGAAAGAAAGGCATTAAATTAATTTGTTAAATTACTAGAAAAATAAATCAAAGGGATTTATTTTGTAAAATAATAATAATTGTTAAAAACGAACAAAAATTCTTAAATTGAGGTCAAGCTGCATTTGATTAGCAAAGTAGTCAGAGGCCACATCTACTACTATTGCCTTTGAAAGTATCCTAAATGATAACCGAAATACTTTAATAACACTATTAACTTCTAATACAGGTTTACAGGATAAAACTTAGAAAGATCAAAATTGGAAGGCTCTTAGACGTCTAATATAACCATCAGAAGTTTTCTTTTTCCTTTGTCTAGAACACATGTCCTGTCACTCTTGTTTCCAGAAGATTCAAACAGCCAAAAAGTCAATGATATAAACTGATTGCAGTATAAGAATCCAACTGGGCAAAGGCTCTCCTTTGATTTGTATGGTCTCATTGAATTGCAGAGCTAAACACTAACTCCTAGAATGTTGTACAACTTTTATGGATCTAAACATGGCTTCATGGGATTTGGCAGGGAACAATGAGGAGTTATTTTATTTTATTGTGGGGACCAGGGATTGAACTCAGGGTACTCAGCCACTGAGCCATATCCCCTGTCCTGTGTTGTATTTTATTTCGAGACAGGGTCTCACTGAGTTGTTTAGCACCTTGCTTTAGCTGAGGCTGGCTTTGAACTCTTGACCCTCCTGCCTCAGCCTCCTGAGTTGCTGGGATTATAGGCATGTGCCATTGCACCTGGTGAGGACTTATTTTTAATGCTCAATTTTTTCAAATACATTTTTCATAAGCCAGAGTTTTTGTTCTGCAAATTATTTTGATTAGAAGGAGGAAATCTGTTATAGTTCAAAATTTACTCCCAATACTGTGTTGCAACTAACTTTGTCTCCTAGCCAATTTCGTGTGCTTGGCAAGCAATTTGTCAGCACTGCCATCTTCAAATGAAACATCAACTTTCACTTCCCCATGGATGATCATTCTTCCTCTGCAGAGGACATTCAACTCCTAACCCCCAAAGTTAGACATGCGAGAGGTCAAGCTGATACTTCCCAAGACTGGTGTTCCATTCAATGATATATGATTCTACTCAGTCACCAAGCTGATTAAAATGTTTTATTACATCCTTGTGACAAAACATTTTTTTTCTTAAAACAAAGAATAATTAATTATGATTGAGGAAGTAGAGAAAATTATTTAAATCACTTACTAGATAAAGAATGTAAACAAGTAAAAACCATTAGACAGAAATGTGGTTAGCAGTTATTTGCAAACTTTCTTTCCCTAAATCTAGTCTACCTAAAGAATCACATCTGAAGTAATAAATGCAAATTTTTTCTGTTAAGGAATTAAAAAAAACTCCTTGGCTTCTTTCTCTTTTATTCATGCTCATGTGAAAGCATTTTGGATAATTAAGTAAATGAAAGAGACTGAAAATTTATAAAATAATCTAAATTTAGAAGAAAATTATGGGGCTCCTTTTTTGTATGAGATATGCACATGAAAAATAAAACTCCACTCTTTGAACTGAGAAGCAATTTTAATACATTGTTGAAACTAAAGTCTTACAGCTATGCTTGGTAAGCTTTTTTTTTTAAATTCTTTTTTTTAAACCTTATTGTTTGAAGTTGTGCCTCATGGGTCTGCTCGACGAGTTGGGGTCCTGAGAGACGAAAAGGGGTCCTGGGGGAAGGGACGAAGTGGGGTCTCACGGGACAAGGTTTAAGGGTGACGATCTGGTCTGCAGAGTCACTCCACCCAGACTCCGGGATAGATACCAAGCGAGATGCAGAAACACCGTTAATTCCACAAAGTACAGAAGCTTATATGAAGTCCTGGATCAATCATGGCCCAAAGTTACAAACAATGGGGCATCGCTCTGTCAGGTGTGTGATTCATCAGCATAGAATGGGGAAAGAGGGACGGGAAGGGTTGAGGGTCAGAGAGTGCTCCTACATTACCTCATGCAAATAAAACCAAGAAAAACACAACCATGCAAACTCTACCTCAAACAAGTCTGAGAATATATTATTTCTCAGAACTTGGTTGGATTTAAAGCTATCTAGTGTGGACTCTGCTTCTAGAAGATTAATATAGGAAATATAATTTCATAAATATAATACTTTTGCTGAAAACAAATAGTTTTCTGACTTTCTCTCTCATCATGACCAAGCCCTAGACTTTGCTGTACTCATTCCTGATTCCTTCTCTCCTCTCTTCTCTTCTCCTCTCCTCTCTTACCCTCCCCACCTTTCCCCTCTCCTTTTCTTTTCTTCCCTTCTTTTCCCTCTTTCTTTCTGTACTTCAGCTCTTGGTCCAAAGAGGGTCTCATGTATGCAATGCATACTTAGTACATTTTGAGGGGTTGATTCATGAGTTCCAGGGATGAGAGTGGGGGTGAGGGGAGTAAAAGCCTCCTTGTTGCATACAGGCAAAATCATAACTCAAATTTTCTCCATACATAAGCCAGGCCCCCATTAAAGGGCATTAATCCTATTCAACTCATCAGTGTGTAACTGTAGCCCTTATACACCAGGAATACTTGGGTACCCACTCAGAGATCATGATGGAAACACTAGAGTTAAATAAGGTCCCAATAAAACAAACCTGGAGTAGCCCTCCATTTCCTCATTAGAGGGGCAAGAGATTACACTTATAGATTAACATCAAAAAAAGAATCTCAGGGAGCACTTTTCCCCACACTCCACTATAGATCTCATGCGTATGTGTACAAATGTGCATATACACACGTCACATGTGAATGCCAGCTGTTTACATGCTATGGACAGTCTAGCAGTCAGTTCTTACTGGAAAGGATTTTTGTTAAAAGGTTTTTTGTTTCTCTGTAGCTGTCACCTGCTTATCTATTTTCTTCTTGGAGTGCATCCCTAAAGAAGTTTCTTCAATTTTCCACAGCTACCTATCTATTTGGTTAAGATGTTTATGGATTTGTCTCTCTTACACTGAATCACAGAAATCCAGGTTCTGCCCACTTTTAGTATGACAATAACAGGTAGAATCAGGAGGATCAAATTAGGGAGACCAAACAGCAGGTTTCAGTTAAACTTGGTGCATGACTGAGGCTTCAGAAGAATTGGGGTTCAATAGGCAGAGTTAGACCAAGGCAGAACCACTGGGGAATGGAGGGGACAACAGCATGATTGTGGGTTGCTAGGGCTAGAGATAGGTCAAGCAGAAACAAGTACTAAGGCCTAGTTGTAAGGTAGCCTTAGGAATCTGGGGACTTGCTGTTTTTTCCACTAGGTGTCCACTCTCCCTTCCTGTAATTATGGCATTTCAAATCTTACTAGGAGACTTGTTCCTCCTTACTATTTGTGCTCAGGGTTTAAGGAAGCTGACTCCTCCCTAGGGTCCTGGGAGGGGCTTGTGCACTTGACTAAGCCAAACTGTGTGTTCCCTGCCTCAGCCACTGGGGTTGGTTCAGGGAGGAACACATGATCCAAATTAGGCTACTATGGGCTAATGACATGGAATTCCAGAGAGATTCTTATAGTGGTTGGCAAAGTGGATTCAGTATCCCTGAAATCCCCAAAGATGTAAGAACTGAATCTGCTGCTATTACCTTATTACCATGTGCCCCTGTGCCTAAAGTCACCATGGAAGAAGATAAAATTGTGACGTTGAAGGAGAGAAAAAACTATATCCTAATGGCATTGTTTAGACCCCAAATCCAGCTAAACCCAAAGCTATTCAGTCTTTATGTGAATCAGTGAATTCCACTTTTATTTAGGCTAATTTCAGCTTGATCTTTCATCATTTACAACTATATAGATTATTTTCTGATACAACATTTCACTGAGTTTGCCTTGTTACTAAATTTTTTTTCCATGTATACCTTTTGATCTAAGGTGACTAAGTCTCCACAAAAAAAAAACAACAAAATATAATTGAACAGTTTTTCTCCCATAAGTACCTAACAGTCATTGTCCCTGGGTGAGATCATAATACGGTAGTAGAGCAAGATGGCGGCCTAGACGGACGCTGTGGTCAGTCTCTCCAGAGCCAGAGGTTGAAGTTGTGGAAATACCATCTCCCAGCCAGCTTCTGGATATCATCATACAGCTACCCGGGCAGGAATTTCACTTGCGTGTGTAAGCAGGGCCACCAGCCAGCAGCCATTGCCACAAACAGAGTGACTTCAGCAGCAAGCGGCGGCGGAGCTCAGCCGCAGTGGCTCAGCCCAGGGCTCGCCCCGGGCGGGGCCTGCTTCTACAGGGGTACCTCGCTCCAACGCCCACCCAACCAGGCAGGGCCCCTAGCAGTTGCTCCCGCGGACACACGGCCCCAGCCGCTAGCCACTTGGGTGCCCAAATTCAGGGAAAGAGTCGCTCCAGAGACCCCAGCGGAGACAGCCCGCCGCACTTCCGCTCCAGAGCTCCGGTGCACCGGCAGGAGCCGCAGAGGGCCCAGATCCGCCCGCAGGAACCTCCACGGGTGTCCAGCAGATGGGAGACCAGGAACTGCCACCTCGAGCCACTGAAGAGCCCAAACTCAGGGTAAGAGTCCCCCCAGACACCCTAGCGAGAGGCAGCCCCGCCCAAGGGCAGCCTGGGCCCGCCCCAGTTCTGCTCCAGAGTTCCTGGGGACCGGCAGGAACTGCAGAGGGCCCCGATCCACCCTCAGGAACTTCCACGGTTGTCCAGCCAAAAGGAAACCAAGTGCAGCTACCTCTAGCCACTGGGGAGCCCAAAATCAGGGCAGGAGTCACTCCAGTGACACCAGCGCGAGGCAGCCCCATCCAAGGGCAGCCTGGGTCTGCCCCAGTTCCACTCCTGAGTTCCCGGGGTCCGGCAGGAGCTGCAGAGGGCCCAGATCCACCCTCAGGAAACTCCACGGGTGTCCAACTAAGGGTTGACCAGAGTCTGATTGCTACCAGCCACAGAGGAAAGCACACCCAGGGAAAGAGTGGCCTCCAGAGACCCCAGCGTGAAAAGGCCCCACCCTAGTGTGCGCTGGGCCTGCCTCAGTTCCACTCCAGAGTTCCGGTGGGAATGCCAGGGTGCCCAGTCGAAGGCAGACCAAAACCTGCTAGCCTGT